>MINK01175002.1:0-20149 GCA_001735545.1 Phormia regina
ATTGTAGCTTCATTTCATTGTTTTTGCTGATATCTCTTAAACAAAAGCATATACCAAAAACAAGTGATGTTGCTCGTTCGACTTCAACTTTAACAATGATTTCTTTATTTAAAACATCTTAAACTAGAGTTAGAACAATGATTATAATAATATGTGATAAGTAAGGGCCACTGTGTTGTTGTTATTCTATGTTGAGAGACCAGTAAAAATTCACATACATATGCAAAAAAAAAACAAAACAATAAATAAAATATGTACCTACATGGAATTCTTTTTTACAACAACATTAATGCAAGTTATGATATTTAGAGCAAGACAAAATAAGAAAATAATAAAAACTAACGGTTAATTACCAAAACAAGTTACAGTGGACCAAAATAGCAAAATTAATATCAAATTGCAATGGGATAAGTGGCTCAAAAATATTGAAATAAAATAAAATAAAAAGGCAAAAGTAAATAGAAATTAATACAACATAAAATAATGATTTTTAATACGTAATAGGTAAATGTTATACGGTGACCTAACATCCACACAAGAAGAGCTTTCTAAAATTTTAAAGATCAAGAAGATTAGATAACTAATAACATAATAGCTATTAAAACAAAATTACCGTAAAATATGTAATTTTCAAGCAATTGGATCCCGAAAAATAAGATTTCAACCAGAATTTTAACGAGAGAAACGAAACTTGGTACATAGTTTCCTATTGACATTTTACATATAGTCTGTAAATAATTTTATGATCCAAAATTGTTGTAATAGCATAGAATACGTAGATAGGTGAGATTTTTGTCAATTTTAATTGTGAATATCTTAGGTGGATCACTGGTGATTACCGAAGAATTTCGATATGATATACAAAATACCGAAATAAACAATATGCCAATTTTTGGTTTCTCTCCTTAAAATTTTGAATGAAATCTTATTTTACTGGGGTATATTTGGTCGAAAATTATGCGTTTTACATAAATTGATATAAATAACTGTAATATTATTAGTTGTTAAATAAAATGAAGAATTAAAAAAGATGAAAACTAGGAAAATTGAAGTTCAAGTAAATAATTCATGGTTGGACAGAATAAAAAAAAATAATTTTTTTAATATTTCAAACGCCTTCAGACACCTCTAAATTGTATACAATCAATCTAAAACTTTGTATTATATGGTTTTTGGGGTATTCGAACATTTCTAGAGGGTGAGACTGAAAATTTAATTACCTTCATTTTTTTTTTTTTTTTCATACAAAAAGGTCCACCCTAACCTACGTATTACATATACGTATATATTTTATAATAACATTTATATATGAGAGTATATATGTGTGTGAATGTTTGAATGAATTTGTATGACATATTTCTAAATATTTATACAGAAAATTCTATGCAATCAAGAAATATATTAGGGTGATAGAATAAATCAGGTTATATCAGACAGTAAATTTTATATTTTTCCCGCAAAATAAAGTAGTATGAACCTTAAATAAAAAATATTTGTCTTTAGGTTTAATGAGATACAACAATAAAATAAGGAAACATTTTGGAAAAGGTGCAAAATAATTTTATTTTCTATAAAAATTATTTTTAACTGATAATTTTTTAGGTTCTTAAAACAAGTTTTTCCTTGTAAGGATATAGATACCCTATTGATTAGGGTTTAGATTTTTTCTATTTATTAATTTTTTAAAATTATTCACCCTTATTACGAGCTTCGTTATCGTGACGGAAATCTGTCGATTTCTTTAAATTCGTATTATGATTGTCGTTAACTACAAAAAAATGCATGTAACTAGCATTGATTTCGATTTCGATTATTAAAATTTATACTTTTTTTAGAACTTTTTAGAACTCCTTAATCAACTTTTGAAAAATTATAAAATTTTACTAAGTTGTTCCTTTCATTTTAAAAATTGGTACTTTTTTATTTTTTCAAAATACCGATTTTAAAGCAAAATGAGAATTTATTTAAATATGAAAATGTTAATTTAAAAACTAATAGGGGTATTCCATATACGTTAATACATATATGATAATTCATTCAAGAAAAATTTTAATTAAATTGTAAATTGTATATGTTTTACATCAATCAATTAAAAAACTTATTTGAAGCCGATTATGTAATTAGTTACAATTTATTTGACTAATAGTAATGTTCGTAATACTATGCAAATAAAGAGCTTCAAAGTAATTAGTTCTTGTAATGACATTCTGAGATGCCTACTAGAGCAAATAGTTGCATCTAATCTAATTCCGTTAAGATAAATTAATTAAATTTGGTATGCAGTTTATTTTACTAATTGTGATTGTGTGAAAAATCGAAAGATGTGTTTAGTTTCCGATTACGGGTAGATTTTTTTAAAATAATATTTTGTAAGACATTTGGACATTTAAATTAAATTTCAATTTAAAAATCATCAACTAAACCAACTTTACGTAGTCAGCTATAAAATCTAGCTGAAATCTATAAAAATTGTTCCAATATTAAATTTATTCGGTCAATCTATTAGAGAAAAAGAATTAAATTTCTTAATCGATTAAAACAAAATTTGTACAAATTAGATAATTAACTCCATTACAATATCTATTCAAAACTACAACCACCTTAAGTTTTACAATTAAATTCATATACATATATAATAGTATCAGTTTAAAAGAATGTTTATGTGTGTATATGTGAGTATTTATGAATGTGTGTGTGTGTGTTAAGATTTACATTTTACATTAGTATAAAGTGTTTCTTTCTTGTCAATTTCGTTTTGTTATTATGATATAGAAAATTTCATTTATGTCACAATTTACATATTTTACATGATTGACATTTTCTTACATTTAAATAGAAAAACACACACGCACACATACATATATACATACATACATACATACATCTATAAAAATCTACATACAAATACAAACAAAAGTACATTTGTAAAATATAAATATTTATTATATTGCACATTTTACTTGAACAATATTATTGAGAAATTTCGATTTATGTCATGTAAAATCCTTTAGATTCTAAAGATTTGTTATTATATCTTGTTGTCTTACTGAATATTTAATACAATTTTACTTTTTTTCTCTCTGTCTTTTTATAAAAAAAAGTAAATAAATAAAATTGTAGAATTCATGTGCTTAGTACAAATACATACACAAGTATGCTTGTATTAAACTGTTATGTGTGTGTGTGTGTATTTGTATTAGTGTAAATAAATGTATTTGTATTCTAAATTGTTATACAATATCATGTTTCATTTAAAATTTTATTGTACATTTATTTATGGTAATATTTTATATGTAAATTTGTAAAATATGAATCATCAAATGTCCTATTTTCTTGTTTTTATTATTTATTATTGATTTTTTTTTCTTTTTTTTTTTTAATTGAATAATATTTTGGTTTAAATGATTTTTAATAACTTTAATTTTTGAAGATTTAATTTTTGAAGATTCTGTTAAGAGATTTTAGAGATTTAATTTTTAGTTTTGTAAAAAAGAAAAAAAAATATTAAAAGTAAAAAAATCTTTGTATTTTTTATTTATTTATTTATTTTAGTTTTCTAAGGCAGAAATTTGCACATATGAACTAAAGTAAAATTACGTACACATGCTTTAAAAATATTAGAATTTTTTTAAATAATAATATTTCTAATAGCATTAGGCTTAGTGTTACTCTAAGCATATGAGTAGCATTATAAGCATTATTATTCACCAATACTATTAACGGAAAAACATTTAGTACTTCAGCTAAATTTTAATAAAATATTCACATTTTACTTAATGATAAGATATTGTAAAATGTAATATAATACTATTTCAAATATACAACTTTTGAAATAAATAATTTTTAACATAAAATTATAACATTTATATATTATATTAGTTATTATGAAGAACTAATATAAACTTACATCTAAATTAATTGAGAAGCGCTGCAAAAGCAATATATATCTGCATTTTTCGTATCATATATCTTTTTAGTCAATTTTGTATTTGAAGTTCATTTCTATTATAAATTCTAAAATATTCATTTGTATGTTCATTTAATCCCTTTATCAATGTCTGTCCTACTGTCTGCCTATTGAATTCAATTTGCTTTCAATCTTTTAAAACATTTGTCAATTAAAAACAAGACCTTGTGAGAACCTCTGTTCTAAAACATTTGGTAGATTAAAAAACGATGTATGTGTTACTTATAAATAATATAGAGTTGCACTTTTTTAAATTTATTCTATAGAAATATTAAAGTATATCTCAAACCTGTCTGATGTCGTTTAAAAAATATAAAAAAAAACAATTATAATTAAAATTATCTTCCATTCATTCTTAATTTACTTTACAAGAGTTATAAAGATGTTAAGTCCATTTTGTGATAAAATAGAAAAAAAATCAAACATTTTTTCTTAAACTTGTTTATTTCATATTTCATTGAAATCAATACTTCTTGGAGCAAAAGTATAAAATCGATAAAATATTTAAATCTTTAACTTATACTTTGAAATTTCCCAAGTAATTTTTTCTATTAACTTATCAACTAATGTTTAACCTTTCCTGTGTCATTCAAAAAATGCCTGCTATTTATTAAGTCAACCCCCTAAATTAACTCTTTTAAAATAAATTCACGTCTCTTAAAATATCATTCCAAAATAAACTCATTATAAACTAAGAAATATAAAAAAACACACAATTGGTTTTAAAATCAAATTTGTCAATTTCATTTCAGGGACTGTCTCTCATTGTCCTTTATATTTTAAGTTTAAACTGTGATTGACTTCTTTCAAAACAAAAAAAAAAATATACTTCAATGATTTAAAATATATAAGAGAGATTCGATTATTTTTTGTCTATTATTTTATTTGGTAAAATATGTGACATCTTTTATTTTATTTTTTTTTTATATTGTATTAGAAAATTGTGTATATAAATAAATTTAATATTACATAAACATCACACATTATTTGCCACACATACATATGCATATGTAGATATTTAGAAATAAAAATTTAAAACGTTTTAAATTTAAAATATTGTATTCTTGTTTTTCATTATATTTAACATCTTTTGATATAAAATAAACCTTGTTGATGGGTATTTTACTCTTTTTTTTTTATTTATATATTTATTTATACTCCTTTTTGTTTTCTGTTCTTTTTTTCCCCCCTACATTTTTATTGTTTGTACGTGCAAATTGTTTTTGTTGAGTTTTTTTTTTTTATAGCTGTTTTTTTTTATTTCTGTACTTTAACAAAAATTGAACAAGATTTATTGGTAATTTTAACTTAAGTGTTGTATTGTTGTATAATTTCGTCATATGTTTTCTTTGCTTTAAAGAAAGAAAGAAAAAAAACAAATTTATTGGGTTTTTGCCAAAATATTGGAGTTTTTAATAGCAAATTTATGTCTTAAGATGTCAGTTGTCTTAAATGAAAATGGCGTTTTTAGAAATGTTTTAAAAATTAAAAATAAAATCATGAATATTATTTCTTTTAGTAGATATCATAAATAAGTTTAAAATAATAAATTTCAAACATTTAAATGATTAGGAGAAAAGTCGGAATTAAAAAAAGGCATTTTTGGGAATAAAAAAAATCATTTTTATATTAATAATACAATGACAAGATTAGTTCTAACTGAAAATGTTTTATCGTCTATTTTTAACAGACCAAACTTTTTTATTTAATTTTTATAATTATAATTACTCAACATTACTATTTAATTTATAATATCAAAATTTATTGTTAAATTATTTACTTTTTATAGTGCAGTAATTAAATTATATTTAACCATAATTTATGGACAGCAAATGTAAAAATATTCGCGAAAAAAAAAACGCTTTAAAACAATTATTCAATATTAAATAAACGATCAAATATCAAAACCAATTTTATTGTTTTATATCAGTTACATAATTATTTTAAAAATAAAAAAAAATCGATTCTACAAAAACAGTAAAAGCAAAAACAATGCACACAAAATATAAATATTAATTAATTACATTTTATTAAAACCACAATCGTTTAAATTATGTACATAAATACACAATATGAAAAACTACATGACGTTTGTAAATAAAACTAACAATTATATAAACAACTATTTACAACGTCATTATCATCATCCCCATCATCATCATCATCATCATCATCATCATAATGGATGAGATGGTAATTTATAATGAATAATTATAATTAAAAAAAAATGAAACTAAGAAAAAAAAAACAAAATTAAAAATCAAATTAAGTCTTTTTATTTCGTGTTATTTTTTATTTATTTATTTTATTTTATTTTTTTTTTTTAATTGTTAAACGATCTATTGCCATCAATAATTATAGCCAATATCAGGTATTAACTATTGAAATGTTTGTTGGTTTTTGTGATTGGCTGCCTATTGGCTGAATGACTGGCTGACTGGCTGGGATTGTTTATTTATTTAATTAAATATTTTACTCTTTAATAATTCATTTCATTAAATTTGTTTAATCATTTCCATAAAGTCGCTTATAATTTGCAACAAATTCAATACTTTTAAATGTATATTTAATTAAATACACTTTATTAAAAGAGACGGTTTTTGTGGTTTACGTTATTGGCAACCATTAATAATGGCAGACAAGGAAAACAGGGAAAAACTTGTCTGGACTCGTGTTATGTAAATTTGAGAGTTAATAATAAAAAAAAAAGAATGCTACAGATTTTGATTAAAGAAATCTATAAATCCTTAAAGGAATTTTTGTGATATTTAAGTTGTGGCATTTGTTGTTTATATTCTTAGAAAAACCTTCATTTTCTCTTAATAGAAAAATTTCTAATTAATAGGTCTGTTCGTTTGCAGGCTATTTTTACTTATTTCACTATTATTGTAAGTTTTCTACTCGAAAAGCGTTTCTGTGCACATAAAAACAGTAAAATTAATAAATATTTCAAGAGCAGATATTTTTCTCTTTTGTTGTTTTTCACTTGAATATTTTTTACGAACAAAACTACACTGAACAAAAATTTTGACTAATTTTTTTTTTTTTTTTTGCAAATCTTTATTTGAATTTAAATTAAATTCAATAGAAAACATTAATTGATTTTAATATTTTATTTAATTGGTTGTAAATTGTTTTCAATAAAAAAAAAATATTTAATTCAATGAAATTACTTGTTTGGATATTTTTAAAACCTAACAATTTAATGGTTTGGAATTTTTTCTTGGATATTGAAGGATATTTAAACGTATTTGAAATCATTGTCTGTTTGGCGACACCAAAGCAGAGTTTGTGGACTATAATTAGACAACAGCAGAATGGAATACATATTTTCTGTGTCGCTATACACTTCATCAGCATTCGTGGTGTCTTATCCATTTAGATTTCGTTGAAACATAAACAATATGCAATGATTATATTTTAAGTAAAAAAATTATCGACTTTGTGAATTTTATTATTGAATTCAAAATTTAGTTTCATCAGTGCGGTCAATTTTGTTTTGAAAATTTTCATTGAATTTTCTTTTGTTTTTACGTACGTTTTTGGTTGAAATCTTTGGTCAGTTTGACTTATGATAAAAACTTAAGTCTACAAAATTGTATTGTGATACTATTTTATGAACCTTTAAGAGATTTTCGGAAAGAGCCATTGATCACAACTGATCCTTTTAATATTAAATTGACTTGTTTTTATTAAATATTGTCTTTCTATTGACATTTTTTCAGATTAATTCACGTTTAAATAACTTAGGAAATGTATTAGACTTATGCTCAATTATAGTCCACATTGTATTTATGTGGACTTTTACCACATTTAAGAAATTTATAGAAGTCAAACTCTATTCTTGAAAAACATTTGACATTTTGGAGATAGTGAGCAGGTTTTGAACAATAGTTTTCGCCCTTAGATTTTACAAGTTCTATGAAACAAATTGTTTCAAATTAGTTATCTTTTGTAGTTTATATGGGAGGATATCATCATATACATCCTTAGATAAAAAAAATCCATAAGAATATACTTGAAAAATTGACTGCAAAAGAACATAAATTTTCATAAAAAAAAAACAATGAATTTTCTCTATAAACAATTTTTTATAAATTTCTTCTTTATAAAATTAAAATAAATTTTCTTTTTAAAGGAAATTTAAAAAGAAGATTTCCAATAAATTTTCTTTTTAAAGAAAATTTTCAATCAATTTCTTCTTCAAAAAAATTTATTTTCTCCAAATATATTTTTCTTTTTTAAATTTCAAATTTTCAATTTAAATCTAATTAATATCTTTAAGTAAAAATAAAATAAATTTGAGTATGTCTATAAGAACATTTTTAATTTATACAATCATCTACTTGATTGATTTAATTAATTTATTAATTGGAAATATTTTTTGTTTTTTTTTTTTTTTTGTTTTTTTTTTTTTTTTTATTTTTTACAATTAATTGATATAATCACTTTCGTGATATAATCACTTTCGCGAGAGGTTTAAATTAAACAGGTTTTTTGTTCAATGAATTGTTTTCATATATATTTTTTAATTATGGACTTTTTACTTTATAAAGTATTATTAAATTTTCTATAAAAAAAAAGTATTTTTTATCGCCTTGTGTTATATTTTTTTATAATTTAAATTTCTATTCAGATAATATATCAAACTTCAACATTATCGATCAAATGCCAAACAATCAATTGAGTAAAAAGAAAATTATACTTGTCCAAACGAAAAAATAATCACAACTAACTTTTCCTAAATATGAATGACCCCTTTGGCCCTATAAATAAAACAAAAGTGTAAAAGAAAAAAAATGATAAAAATAAACACAATCACATTTAGAAACAATTAAACTAATAGAAATTATTTACAACAAATTAATTTATAAATAATATACAATTTTACAATACAATTGATGACCCCTAAGGGTTACAAAGTGTAATTATTAGTAATACGAATAACAACAACAACATAAAACAAAAAAAAAACCCTAAAAGGACATTAAATATAAAAATTATATAAACAAATGCAATTAAAAACACATTTACAATAAATACTTATACAATTGCACATATAAATACATATACACACAACAAATATGCTATAAATAACTAACATCACATGCCAAAGGGTCTAGAAATTCTGTCACATATTAACAAAGAACTAAATATATTTTTTATATATTTTTACAAACATCATTACGTTTTATATTTAAAAGAATTTGTTTTTTTTTTCCATACATTTAGTTCTATTTCCTATTTTTGTGTTAAGATTCTATTCTATTCATTTTTGTATTTAAAACCGTTTTTAATTTGTTTACTCCCTGTGATTTTTTCCACTACATTTTCTTTTGCCACTCATTTAACATTAAAATTGCTGCTACTTGCTTCGTTTTTTGTGGCAGTTGTTGTTACTGTTGGTAAATAAATTAACAAACAAATACAAAAAAATATACAAGTCAACTTCTTTTTAACAACAAACAAATTGATTTTTTTTTTACGTCTTAGAAAAACGTTTTTTTTATAAGTTTCATTTAATAATGAAGAAAAAATCTTTTTGCTTTTCTTAAGCCATAGAAGCAGTTAACTTTCAACCAGTTAGTTTTACTATCGACCCAGTAGGAATTGAAGTGAAAATAATGAGTGGAAACTTATTTTGTATATAAATCAATTTTTAATTTCCAAACCTGAATAAAATGGGGACCATACGCCCTGGGTATATTTATTATTGTAAATTATTTTAAAAATTTTTTTAAATTAAGTTTCTTTTATTTTATTAATTGTGAAAGGAAATCTTAAAAGAAAATAGATATAATCAAGAGATGTTAATGACTAAAAATATAGTTGTGTTACAGAGAATGGAAAAAATGCACTCAAAGAAAATTGGGTTTAGTAAACGAAATACTGTAATTATACATAGTGCGTTATTTTTATATAAAATGTATTGTTTGTATTGTATTAATATTACCATAAGAAATATTATTAGCATCCCTAGAATTTTATCTTTAATATCAAAATAATATTATTAATATCAGAAAAAAATTGTTTTCTAAAAAATTCATTCCAGTCGGGAATGTTAGTATCAATGTAATATTCTTAATATAAGTTATGGGTCCGCATAGACAATAGTGTAGAATATAATAAAGTCAGCCTTGAACGACTATATCTTCTTTCTTCGTATCTTATTTCTATTGTACAAAAGAGACTAGTTGGTATTCTTTATACTTGTTAACAAAGCAATGTTGCAATAATTCTCATCAAAGAGAAAACTGAAAAAAGTAATGAATTTAAAATTGAAAGAAAGTACTAAATGGTGAAAAAGAGCTGCAAAAATTACTTTTTTTTTTAACCATAAGTGTAATTGTTGGGATGTTTTACTTTTAATTTTTATAAAAATTATTAACCTTTTATTTATTTTTACTTTTTTGGAAGTAATTATTAGGTACTTCTCAAAAAGTTGAAAATATGCACTTAGTTCCACTTTTGAATAATGAAATTGTTCTTTTTTTGGAACCTCTTGACAATAAATAGTGATTTAAATATAAATTTTACAAAATCGTCATTTTAAAGATAATAATCGTCAAATCTCCTTTTGGAATTTTAACAATATAAAATGGGCAAAATGCAGATAAATTATCATTCTGGCAACAGTGATACCAGTACAATTTATACTCTTTGCACTCTCAGTAACGATTAAAAAAAGTGGCAACACAATTGCGCTAAGAAATTGACATCCCAATTATAGTCCTGTGTTGAACCATATACATACAAGTACACAGAAGAAAGTAAAAATCAACTTCAATTACGAAATTTGTAATATTAATTAATTTTTAATTGATTTTGTTCCAATCATCAAAATGATAATATTAATAACTACAATACAATTTTATTGTTACTGCTTTTTCTTAAAAAGACATAATGAGCTGAAAATTGATAAAAAAAAACTAATCAAATTTATTTGAAAAAACTGTTAATTTATTTAAAATATAAATTTGTACCAATTAGAAAATTAATTATATTTATAAATAATATAATTAAACTCCAATACAATTTTAATTAATTATTTAATTAAGAAAAAAATTTAAATATTTTTTTCTGTGTAATTCCAATTAAAAATAATATATTTTTCAATAACTTAAATAAAATACTGTTCACTCTTAAACTTCCAACTACTAATACAAACAAAATTTTTAAATTTCTCAACCGTCACTTTTCCAACACTTTTTTTTTAAATTTGAAGTTTAGCTAAAATAAATGTTAATACTAAATATTTCTGAGAGAAGTTTAATTTAGCTAAAGCAATAAAAACGATTTTTAAAAATTAGTTTAAAACAATTTTATTTAAATAATTTTTTTTTTTTTTTTTTCTTTGTATCAATAGTATCAAAGTAGGTATAAAATTAAATTTTAAAGTATATGAGGTGAATAAAATTTCAGTTTTGACAAATAGATAAAAAAATATTGACAATCATAAAATCATAAATAAAATTAAAATATTTTCCATTTTTTTGTACATTTAACTATTTGTTCTGTAATTTTTTCACCATTTTAATTCTCCAAAAAATTATACTTTTTTATTTCGAAATTTTTGAGCGAGCAATAACTTTTTTTTAGATTTGAAACTTTTCATGTAGAAATTATATATATATATTTTTTTTTTTTTAATTTTTATTTACTAAATTTGACACCAGGGTGACTTTCTGACCAGAATTGACCACTGTGCAATATTTTTAAAGAAAATAGCGAGAAATTTTATGAGTTTCAATTCGTTAGGAATTGATCCTTAAAGTAAATAAATTACAAGACTTATACACATACACAGACGCAAATACATAACAAAGTAAAAAACGAGCATAACAAAATAGTCATTTATATACCAATTGAAAGGAATAAATGAATGAATACAAATGTAATGGTAAAAAAAATTCAATGTGAAAAGTAGAGTTGAAGCAAAATGTTACCACAACAAACCCGAAGAAAAAAAATAACAATAACAACAAATACACTTAGAAAAGAAAAGAAATATAAGCCATGACTAAAAGAAAATTCACTACTAGACAAATAAAAAAATGAAATGTAAAAAAAAAAATTAATACCACATCCCACAAAAATAAAAATCGTATATTTTCAATTGTATTCAAGTAAAATTATTTTTATTTTTTTTAACAAATTCTATAAGAAATTGTTATTGTAACAATGTTGATTTACATTTTTATTTTTTTATATAAATTTACAGTTTTTTTTTATAAACTTTTATTTGAAGTTTATATTTTTAAAGTCAAATAATGTAAATATAGAAGAGCTAAAAGTTATTTTTCACTCTACAACATCCTTCTTCTTTTTCTACTTTCTTATCATTTATTTTATATATTTTTTTTCTATTACTTAAAAAAAGAGAAAAATATATTTACAAATTTAAATCTGCATAAGAAAAATACTAAAATTGTACAAATAAATATATAAACGAAAACAAATTTAATGAAACTGATTTTAAATTATCAGTATTATTGTTGGCAGATTGTGGGTTCTTGCTGTTACTCTTATTATTGTGATTGGGGTGTTGTGTTAAAAAAAAAAAAAAATAAATAAATAATAAAATAAAAAATCTGTTACTTTGTGTTTGAAAAAAAGTAAAAGAAAATAATAATAATAATAATAATAAATAAATAAATAAATAAATAAATAAATAAATGATGATATTTTGATTTGTTTATTATTTGACAATTTCTATGCAAATTTCTATTTCATTTTCATTATAGAAAAATTCATTATTATTGAAGGATAAATAAAGAAAATATTTTGATTTTATTGAGTGTTACGTATATGACAATAACAATCATTTTGTGGTTTAAATGAATGTTTAAGAAAATAAGCTAAATATTTTTTTATTTATTTATTATTATTTTTTTCCAAAAATAGCTCAATTTGTTTTCAGTTAAAAAGGGGAAAAAACATCAGCAACTTTTAACAGTAGGCAATCGAAAAAATTTTGGTAATAAATATGTATTTCCTAAACCATTGTCCGGAGCGAATTAAAAGGTATAGAGGAAGATCCAAGCTTTCAGAAAATTAATTTGTGTCCACTTTATGGAAACATTATATGTCAAATATTATCAAATTGAATCAAATCTGATTTTAAACCTTTTTTTGTTTTTGTAAAGAGTTTAGTAAGTTAAACAAAAAAACGAGATTATTCACCTAATTAACTTTTACAGTGAAAAAGATATATAAGTTTGAATTTTTTTATCTTTTGCTCGACTTTATTTTAGGTTTCGGACTATTTTATAATATTTAACTGTGATCCTTCCATATATTCCTAAATCTAATCTAATCTCATGATGTTTGTATAACAAGTTAATGTTAAATTAATTAACTATTTTTCTTATATTTGCAAAACTGCTAAAAATTTATTTGTTAAGATTATGATCTTTGCAGGAATAAAAGCTTTAAATTTATTTTATACAAACTGATTGACCCGGCGTTGCGGGGGCTTTATTGAATAATAATAATAATTTAAATCAAAGTTAATTTTTTATGAAAAATTCTTCTACAGTAAAGGATGTTTCAACATGACATTGAATCACATGGAATTTGACATGGAATCACTGAATTCGAAATTCTTCAAAAATATAATAAACCGTCATATGAACGAAAAAGTACCACAATATCCCCTAATAAATTTTCATTAACTTAGGACTATATATCTAAATTCAAAATTATATAAAATTTAAAAAGGATCATCAGAACAAAAAGGTACCACAAAATCTTCTCTTATGGATTCACATTCATTTTTTAGGTTCATAATTATAAAAAAAAATCAAAAAATACCATTAGAAGAACAAAAAAATACCCATATAGAACTATGTATATTTAATTTCATATTTCTAGTTTAAATATTACAGGAAATTCAAAAAGTACCATTAGAAGAACAGAAAAAGTACCACAAAATCCCCTGTTATGGATTCTCATTCACTTAGGACCACATAAGCCAAATTTCACGATTTTAGGTTCATAACTATAGAAAATTTAAAAAGTACCATTCAAATAACAAATAAATAGCACAAATTAAAATATTATAAAAAAATCAAAAAGTACCATTAGAAGAACGAAAAAATACCACAAAGTGCCTACTCTTGATTTCTTACTCATAGGACCATATATCTTTAAGTATCACGAATTCCATTCTTGTGAATTCATATCCACATAGGACTACATTTATTTAATCTTATGTTTATAAGTTTAATATAATTGAAAATTCATTATTAAGTTTGAATAAAATGTCCCTCCTAATTGGATTTCTAAAAGCACACCATAATATCTTTATACCCAACAGTTAATCTTGTGAATCCTTATTCAACATAGGAACTAACTACATTTACTTAATCTTATGTTCTAGAGTTAATAAAAATAAAAATTCATTATTAGTGTTTGAAAATAAAATGAATTTCGCTTTTTACCTTTGTTGGTGCTCTTTCACTGGCGAGTGTATCAAAAATGTATTCAATAAAAGAAATTAAGCTAAATTGTAGAACTACACACTCCCATCATTAAAAAACCTCAATATGAATATTTCAACTAAAGTATAAAAAAGAATATTTTGAAAAAGTACACAAAAATGATCGAATTTTTACCCCTTTTTAATACAAGCTGTTTGGCGTGGATGAGATAGTTAGTCAGTAAGCCGTTTATTTTTTTTATATATACATAGATATACTAAAAAATTTTTTTTACTAATAATAATACAATTATAAAAAATTTTTACTAATAAATGCAAGAAATTAAAAATTTACTATAATTATGATTATGAAATGTTTAAAAAAGACAACCAAAAATATAGCAAATTTTGAACCAATTTACTAAAAGATAGCTAATTTGTCACACTATGCAATCAAATATTTGGTTCTAAATATTTTACGAATCAATAGCTAATTTTGCAAGTTGGAAACCGAGAACGAATTAACTGTATCGGTAATTGAATATATTTAATATATATGGTAATCGATAAGGTAATTGAAATTATATGTGACGGATAATATAATACCGGACCGAAATAAAATACGGTAAATACCCCGTTATTAGAATAAGACAAGCGCGAATGTTATTCCGAGTAAATCGTACTGATCTATTAGCACACCATACAAGTTTTTTCATTAATATAAGGGCCGGTTAAAGTGGTGCAGACACTAAAAGCCTATTTTTGTTTTACAAGTTTATAAATCGACCTTCAAACATATAAGACAAAAATTCGTCACATCTAACGTATACAACTTTTATTTGATAAGAATAGACAAGAAATCTCTAATTAAATAAAAGATACAACAGACACCTGTTCTAATTCTCTAAATTACAATCCATACTGAGAGGTGGGAGGAGGCGGTAACAGTGGGAGGAACAAACCACATTACAAGTTACATAGGACCTGAATTAATACTTGTAAAAAACGATATTTCCTTCAACATATTGTCTTTCGCATATGTGGGATGGGAGGTAAAGTGGGATCGGACCAACAGCGCTTTCTGGCGTCGAAAGTGTAAAAGTTAATTCTATCAAATTAGTTTATCGATACAAATTTGTGCTTTTTTTTTTAAAAAAAGATTTCAAACCAAGAAAACTATGAAATGAAGTTACAAAGAACAACCTTGGATTTTAAGTGTTTTTCCTATATGGGAAGGATGTGTAAAATGGGGTAAAAGAGTTAAGCTCAGAGTTGATCGTTTGTTTGGTCGTTTAGTGCTTCTTGCACGTTTTTGTTAATGCTTTTTAAAATTTTAACACTGAAAAATATTTGAATCGTGCTCAATGCTTTTTTCAGCTGCTTTTAAAAGTGTTCAGTACACAATATTTAAAATTTATATAATATCTCGATTATTTTCACTATCGAAAAATATTTATATTATGGGTAAATATTCATGACATTTAATTTTTAATTAATTTAATTTGATACTAAAGACATATAAGGCAATGAAGATATTTAGTAATTTTGGAAATACTTATTCAATTTAAACGCAGCTTTCAGAAGCTTTTTAAAAATTGAAGTTGACATCACTATCCGTATTGAAATCCAATTTTGAATGAGAAAATCGTTTAAGGCCAAATTTATTTTTATGATCCGCCAAACTTCCTCTGAGATTAAATGTTTAGTGTCTCAGCATTGAGAAGTTCACCATTACCATCCAATTTTAAAATACAGTTTGTTATTTTATTCTCTGGTCCAAAATTCTATAAAGCGTCTTGCCAAAAAAATTTATTACAAAAATTGAATGAAATTTATTGTAAACTATTTATCTTTTTAAAGTTTTTTCTTAATATTTATGCAGTTCGACATCAGCTTAAACTTCTTTTGATCATAACATAATGTTTTTAATCGAACCAACGTTGATTCTTAAAAGAGGCTGCATCAAACTTGTTTTTGACAAAGGTAATCATTCCATTTTAAATCATATGCTATATTTTCAATTTGTTATTTAGACATCTACGTAGTTTATTTTACCTAAAATCTTTATTCAAGGAATATTTCTTAGGATCTCTTGAGACCTCGATGAATGTCGCTCACGGAACCCCATTTGAGAACCAGTTGGTTTACAGGTGATATTTGTTACGAGGGCTTACATGAACATGACCGGTAATCGGATAATATTTTCTGTGCGTTACACATACAAACGCTAATAAAAGTGTTGTTAATTCCCTTATGAATAACCGTGGTAATCCGGGAATTAAAAAAGAATTTTTTTCGTTTCATTTTTGGTAACTCTAATAGAAAGTGGGCATTTCAGCCTTTCGTGCTAGGTAATCATTTGAAGAGGTTAAAGATGCATTGAAAATTTATTAAAATAAATAATAAATAAAATATTTTAATATTAATATTTGGATATTTTGAAAGTAATTCTGCAAGGGGCCGTAAGTTATGAACTTTTTATAATAAAGTCGGAATATTTTTTCTGATTTTTATTTTTTCGAAGAGAAATAAATGTTATTTTTTGATTTTTATTTTTTCGAGCAAAAATAAAAGTTATTTTTTTACTTTTATCATCTTTAACTAGTATTCATCATTTCACAGACGAACGCCTGTAGCTAAGCGATGAAATGAAAAATCGAGGTGTGTCGACTTTTATGGATCCAAAATCTAACTAAGTTCTTCATTTCATCGCTAGCTACGCAGTTCGGTCTGTGAAATGAAAATGAAAACTTTTGCGTTTTAATAATAGTTTTAAAGATAAAAGTCAAAATTACTTTATTTATGCTCGGAAAAAATAAAAAATTTAAAAGCATAGTACTGTAAAGAAAGTGCGAGCACAATAACCGATCAAATGGGATATCAGCGCGCATCTAACTCATCTTTTGGGGGAGGAAAAATTGATGATCTTTACAACTTTTTTCTTTTAAATTAATAGATTTAGTACAAATTTTGCATTAAGATTTTTCATTTTGGGGAGGGGAAATTTCCCTTTTTTCCCTCCCCGTGGATTCGCGCCTAGTGTATATACGTGGTTGTACGATTTTCGTATAACTGCTTTTTTTGTTTCAAAATTAAAAATTAACTGTTATTACAGTCCCTGCTTCTTAATAAATTTGACGTCAGTTTTAAATACAGAACCTATTTGTAAACGAATACGTTTTCAAACGTTAAGAAATTTCCATTCATGTGATAATTTTTTTCAAACGTTTGTCGTTTCGTTTTACAAAATGAGGCCCCATAAGCTCTATTTTTACCAAGGTGCGAAAAATATTCGGATTTCGAACATTAAATATTAAGTTCCTGTTTGCGCTTATAAATATTATTCGTAAATTTAAAAATAGAATTCAATTTTTGGATAAATTTTCTTTTTCTTTACTTTTTGTAATTGAGTCCGACAAAATAATCTTAAAGAAGCTTTTTAGTTTTTCACATTATTACTATTAACTCTAAAGAAAAATTTTATACAGTTCTGCATTTGAACCAAACCGGATAAAATTTATTTTTCTTTACATCATTTGTTGTAAAATATTTAGTCATATTTTTGGTCATCTTAAGCACTTTTAGCATACTTCTCCTGACACCATTTCAAGGTGCAAGGTCGGATACATGCGCGGGAGCTGCTCTGTGTTATTAGCAAAGAAGTTTTCAAAAAATTGCCAAAACATTATTGTTCAAAAAATTCCTCGACCTTAAAATGAAATTAATTGTTAACGATAATTTTTCAAATGTCGTGGAATATATTTACCTGTTAATTTATTTGATCAATAGATTTTGAAGTCCCGCAATCAAAAGCCTCCAGTAAACATTCCAGCATTTGTTTTTTATCCAAAATACAAAATAAGCTAATTTAATATGTGATGATGTACAAAAAAAAATTCATCACCAGTGGCGGAAAAATAATAGAAAAAAAGGATTGGTTGAATTTCAACTTTAAGGCGATTTTTAATTTAACGTCCTAGACTGTGATGATAAAAAAAAACACATTTGGAAAAATGAAAAAATACACGCAACACAACAAATAGTTATAAATTAAACAAGAGTATATGAAATGAGCAGATACTTTTAATTTTCGAGTGGACAACAAAATAATCGATTTTCAAGTTTTGCTTTATTTTTGGACTCGAGTCTAATAACAAACAAAAGTAGGGAAAAAAGAAAAAAAGGTAAGAAGACAAAATGACAAAAATAAACAGACGAATTTTCAGCACATGAAAAATTGTTCAAATACTTGTACTCGTATCCATTTCCATTTAAGTGAAAGTGTACAAGTGGGCCATGTGTTTGGGTGTGTTCTGTGTATGCTTGGTGCGCATCTGAATTATTCAAGGTGGTAAACAAATAAATGACAAAGAACAATGACGATGATTGGATGATTGGTTGGGCAGGATAGTGGTGATGAAATGATGATGCTCTGAAGCAAAGTAATTGATCATTTTATCAGAAATTTACTCATTTTAGTAGATGTGAAGCTTTTTTTTCACAATCTTTATTTTTTTCTTTACTTTTATTTTTAGTATTAAGGATGGTAATAAAAGAAAAAAAATATAAATATATAAGAATAAAATTACACAATTAAGAAACCAATGATTTGTATTGTTGTTTGTGGGCAGTTAAAAGTTTTCGAATGTGTTGTTAGTATGTGAGATGTTACTGTGGCGTAAATGGTCAAAAGGTATTTACAATATGTTTTTAATTAATTTTTTTTGTTTCGTCATTTTGTTCAAGTCTTATTTAATTTATTTTTGGAATTGATTTTTTTTTCTGCTGTCACAATTAAAGAGAACGAAAAACTTCTTTTGTGTAAGAAAACAATATTAACGATACATATTTATATTCGATATGTAGATATAAATTTGCTGTTTTCTTTAATGAAATGTTTTATATATAAGATGTATAATACATTGTCATTTATAATTAACGTTTTTAAAAGAATTTTAATTATTCTACACTTAATAACGAAATTATTAAACCAAAATTGCATTAATAAATTTATAATTAAGATTGCTACCCAGTTACAAAACGGTATAATTAATGACTTTTTAAATCAAATTAAGGACTGAGATCAAAAGTCCTTAACACAATTTGCCTCATGAATTTTTTTTTTTTCGGAATCAATATTCATAAATTTTTTGATCTAGTTATATGAAAAAATACTCAATATATTTTCAATAACACATTTCAATTTGTCCTCTATTTGTCATCAAAATAAGTGACAAAAAGATTTAACATCCGACAAATTATTAAAAATTGTCAAAAATCCAATAGGTCTTACAAATAATTGGCCACATATATGTGTGTATATATATCCGTTTCTAATATTTAAACAGTATAGGAAGGAATTTGACTATTGAAGTAAAATCTAGTTCGTAAGAAAAAAATTACCACTTGATATTGGGAGGCCAGACAACATTGAAGCATATTGAAAGATCCCACACATCTGGTAGAAAATTCAAGCCTTAGGCATTATGTTTCGTCAGTTGAGCGACAATGTGCGAAAATATACAGCGAATGTGAAGGTATAACATATCAAGTTGAAAAAATTCAAACTGGAATTCTGCAAAATAAAAAAAAAAAAAAAAAAAAAAATACATGCAATATAGGACTCGGAATTTAAAACCAAATTTCATACAAAAATACTCAAGCTGCATAATTGACGAAGAAACCTAAGTGCTGGTAGAAACCTCGCAGCTTGTGTCTCAAAAATGTTTATTGCTAATGCTCGAAGCAATGTTGGAGATAAG
>MINK01175004.1:3714-14467 GCA_001735545.1 Phormia regina
CTTGCATTATAGTAAATAAATCTAATTTATTAAAAATTCCGTAATTGTTTCATTTCTCGTGTTAAGTATTATATTGTGAGCAAAAAAAAAAAATAAAATTCAAAAATAATCATTAAAACTTGAGCGAATAGATAAAATCAAAAAAAATCATTAATATTGATTTTTTTTAATAAAAATCAAAAAATAAAAATCATTTCAGATTTGGATAAAACCTGCTCTGATGATTACATTTCTGTATTTAACCCTTTGATCAGGTTATTCCTTGAATCAACAAGAATAATGATTATTTTCTGTCCTTGTTCAAGACTGTAAACATGACCATTGTTAATACTATAAACAATACTATAGTCAAGACCATAGACTAGGCTATTGTCAAGACAATAGAATATAGATTAGACTATAGTCAAAACTATAGAAGAGACTCTAGGTCATAGTCCAGGATATACTGTAGTTCAAATTTAATTTAACTCTCTTTCTTTCCTTCTTTTTCTTCAAATAAATTTTAATCCAAAATTATTCGAGTTTTAATCAAAACACCTCCTAACACTTTATAAATTTACCACGCCTATGCCTTTAAGCTAAATTAAAACAAACACAAAATAATAGAGAAATAATTGCAAATCATTGTGATATTAAAGTGACAAGTGTATATTATACCAACAGGCATACAAACATACGTTAAATTAGTAATAAAATTTATAAAGCAATGATAAAAATAAATAATAAAACAAACACCGGATCCGGATGTGTGTTTCGCTGATAAAAAGAAACTTCTTCTACAAACGAATATAAAAAAAAAACGAATTTCATTTTATATGTGTAACAATAATTCACTTGCTGTCGCTTACAAACATATAAAATAAAACACTACTTGCTTTATATATGTGTATATGTATGTATGTAGTGAACGTAACAAAACTAAATATGTATAAAAAAGAATAGAACAAAATAATAAACCCATTTGATGACATTTTGCCACCTTTTTGTTCTGCTTTGTTTTGCACAATTTAGACCATTTAATGCTAGATTAACTTCTTTTTTAACGCTTTCAATTTACAACTAAATTATACCACACATACACACACTTCTCACACATGTTTAAGCACTTTAGCCCACTATTTATAATACTTAAGTGATTTAGTGATACTGTTATAATAGAAGAAAGTACTTATTCTCCTAGAAGAAAAGTTGTTTTTAACGCACTCTCACCTAACTCCCTCCCTCTCTATTAAAGAAGACACAACATAACCAATTCCACCTATGTGTGGCACATTAATTTTTTTTTTACCAATAACTAAGTGACTAGTTCAGTGAGTAAGTGAGTAAAGTGAATGAATGATTGTGCTCTTTTTTTACTTTTTTTCACATCAAACAAAACAAACACACAAAATCATAATTAATAACAATAAAAAATATAAAATAATAAGAATTCTTAATGTCTATATAAATGTGTAAATGTGTTTGTTTGAATGTAATAATATGTAGACTTTTGTTGCATGGTCGTCTATTTTATTTTCCTTTTATAAACTGATCTTGTTTTCATTTCTTTATAGTGTTAATAGTTTGTCATACAAACATACATACATTGTATGTAATTATGAATGTGTTACAATTAAACAATTTAACCAAAAGCTAACAACAAAAACAAAAATTATACCGCAAAAAGCAATTAAGTTCTATTTTGTTTGCAATATTTTTAAAGTGAAAATTGTATTTTTATTTCACTTAAAAAGTAAAAACTCTTACTATATTCATATTTTATTATTATTGTTATTATTATTGTTATTATTTGAAAACATTCCAAAACGTTTATGATTATTTTTGTTAAACATAAAAATTACTAACAAAATCAATTGTTTAACATAATAGTTGAAATTTTGTTTATTTATAAAATGAAAGTATTTTGTTTTCTTAATGTAGAGAAATTTAATACGTTTAATAAATTTAAGTTGCTTTTATTGAAAGTTGCCAATTTTTTAAATTTCTTATTTGTTTCAAATAAATATATTTTTTTTTATTGGAATTCATGCGAATTTGTAATCCAATATTTGTATGTATTTTATTTACTTAACCAACAGAAAGATACTATTTTCTTATAAAATTCACCATTGGATTCCATGATTTATAAATGGAATATATTTGCACAGAACTTTTGTTTTTATAAAAAGAACAATTAATCAAAATATCAAAATGACAATCATGCTATAATTTCTATAAATTTTCTATTTATAGAAAAAATTTATGTCTTATAAAAAATTCGATGAAAACTTAAACTCAATTTTCCACTTTAGAGAAAATTTCGATAAATTTTCTTTTTTTAAAAATGGAAAAATTTTGATAAATTTTCTAATGATGGAAATTTGATTTCTGTGTTTAGAAATATTGATATTTTTTTATAGAAAATTTTCGATAAATTTTATATTAAAAAAAAATCGTTCAATTTTCTACTGTTGCAAAATGTTCTTTCTGAAATTTTGTTTTTCATTAAAAAATGAAAAAATTTCTATTAAAAAAATATTCAATATGTTGTCTATTAGAAATTTTGATTTTTTTTTAAACCCATAAATTTTCTATTAAAAAAAATCCGATAAATTTCCTATTATAAAATTAATTATTAACAAAATTACTTTTATAAAAAAAAATTTGATTAATTTTCTAAAGGAAAACGTCGATAAGTTTTTTATTAACAAAATAATTTCTATAAATTTTTGTCAATAGTTAAGCAGCATCATATTTAAATTCAGCGATAAAATTATAAACGAAAATTAATACCAAGTACAAATTGATATCAAGTTGACACCACTTTGTAAACGAAGACTATCGCAACATCAAGCTTTAAATTGTAAATATGAAAATCAATGAAATATTTTAAAAAATGCACAAAAAAATTTATATACATACTTAAACAAATATTTCTGTTTGTGTAAAATTATTAAAATAATTTTGCACTTTTATCATTATGTATATTTTTCATTTTTCAAAAATATCATGAATAAAAGTTTATGTCTCCGAAATTTTAAAATATTTCAAATTTGATGACAATTTTAATTAAAACGACATAATTGTGAAAGAAGTTAATTTTCAATCTCTCTTAGAAAAGAGACCTCTATTGTCAGTAATAAAAATTTAAATTAATTTTCATTAAGCAATTAATATTTATAGATAGAAATCTATTGAAATATAAAACTTAAAGATTCTTTAATATCTAGTAAATAAACTTGTATATTAAGTTGTAAGTAGTAAAGTGTAACATAACCTGAAAAAAAAATAGTAATTGTTATTAAGACTTTAATACAGGTTTTTCTTTACTTGTTTTTTATGAAATTCAGACAAGCATGCAAATGGGTTTTTTTTATAATATTAAAGGTAGTTTCACAAATCAGGCTTGATATTTTTATTTCATATTTATATATACATATATCTATATATATATATATGTGTGTATTTTTACAACACAATTTTCATATTTGTGTCAAACTGACTGACAAACATACAACAACAGCAGAAGAGAAAGAAAGAAGAAATTCTACAACAATAAACTCGAATTTCTGGCAACAGTAGAGTGAGTAGTTTATTTTATCATATAAAACTGAATAATTTACATATTCACATGCTATACACACACACACACACATATACTTGTACATATAAAAATATTTCAATCTTGTGTGAATATTTATTTAGTTTTTTTTTTTCTGGTTTGTTACCATTTTTCTGGCATTTAGTCAACTATTTCAAGTTTAGACCAACAAACACCAGCAGCAGTAACAACAACAGCAATAATAATAATAATGGGAAAAGCAATAACAACTAACAATGGAAAATCTTTAATTTACATAAACAATTTGTTTGAATGAAAGAAAAAAGCCTCAAACATAAAAAATATTTATTATAGAAATATTTATAAAAATTAATCATTTACTTCTATCTAAACATTAAACTGTGCATTTCGAATATATGCTGACAAAAACCAATACAAACAAATAAACAATTTGTATTAGTATGAGTATGATTTAATGTAAGTAACATAATTATTATGTTTCTCTTTGAATAATTTGTGCAAATATTGATTTTGAATTGAATAAATTATTCAACACTTTCTTTTTTTGTTGACATTTATTTTATCAAATTCATTTCAACTTCTTATTTATTAATAATTATAATCCCATAAACTTGGTTATAATTACATAATTTTATACATATACATATACATATTTATATACAAATTTGGTTAACGGACAGCTTTAAATATTTGTGAGATAATTTTAAGCTTAATATTGTCTACAGTTTAATGTAGCATTGAAGCAGGAGGAATTGTTTAAATAGGCAAAAAGTAAAAGTTATTTCGTTTTCAATAAATTCTATTTATGGTTTGCACACGCATTTCACCATATACAACACGAAAGAGGTCAAATCGTGAATAACCTCTTAATACTGCAATTATAACGTAATAATTTTAAGGAAAGCGGCAGAAACGTTGAAACATAATAAAACAAAACAGAAAAAAAACAAAAAGGAAAATATTATAGTAGATAGTAAAACAAAAATTAATTAATTAAAATTATTATACAAAGAAACAAAACTCAAAAAGTTTTTGGAAAATATTGATTTTAATCTTCTTTAGATTTTTTTAATTAATTAATTGTTAATTAATTAAATGAGTTTGGTTTAAACATTCCCAGCCCAGCAGTGACAAATAAAAGCAAAAGTATTTTCCTAAAATTATTATAAAAAAATTACAAAAATATACAAATTGGAAAACTAATTATATTAATTATTAAAAAATTAACCTTTTATATATTTATTTAAACAATTTTACTTTTAATGAATTAATTTTATAGACTCTTCTCTTATGGCTCCTTCTGGAAACTAAGAGACATTTGTAATATCAGTGTGCAGAGCTTATTCAAACTTTGTCAGTGGAATAGAGTTGTGAATTATGAGTAATTTTGATTACTCGATACATACTAGGGTATCCAGACGATTAAACGCCAATCGATTAACTTTGGTCGATTAACTGTTCGAATAATTGAAAACAAATTTATTTCAACATCATTCCTAGAGGTAATGCAAATAACATCAAAGAATCAATAAAACATAATTCATGACTTCCCTCTCACTAAATGGGTATCAAAAATAGAGAACATTCCTTTGAACTACTATATACTCTGGATACGAAGTTTAGATTTTTATATATTTCTTTGAATATTATTGTATTATTAAATAAAATGCTATATTGAAAAATTAAATTCTTATAAATTCCTGATTGTGACAATATTATTATATTCTTTGGATCCTGTATGGATAATACGGCCGTGAACATTACTCATAACAAGAAATAATTCCGACTGATATATTGAGTTTAAATTCGAAGAACATTTTAAAGTATTAAGTCTTAAGATAAACCTATATTAAGTTTCTAAATAATTATTTCAATAGATTTAATTTTATAATTAGTGTTATTTATATGTCTCTTATATATTAATAAAATAATTTCTTATTAATCGGTTATTAACCGATAAACTTATACCCTCAAGTAATTATTTGTCAACTAAACCGAAAACCCAATTAATTAGATACCCTAATACATACACAATACTTTTCTTTTGAAAACAAAAAAATAATATATTGAAATTATTGCAAATTTCAAGTAGAATCTACACTGGATTAGACTTGAACATTAGAACATTAGACTTTAAAAAAAAGAATAAAAATTATATTAGCATTACAAACATTGATGTCTACGTTTCTACTTATTTTCGATCACTCACACCCGTAATCATGGCCTATATTTTAATGAAATTAATTGTTATATTTGTCTAAATGTTTATTTTAATTTTCGAATTGAAAAAATTTACAAATTGGAGCAGTAGTCTTTTGTATTTCATAAATAAAACATGTTAATAACCTTTTTTCAAATAATTTTAGTAAAACGAGATCGGGGACTACATTTGCCTATGCCGATTCTTTTATACTCGTGACTATCTTACCGACAAATAGAATTTTTGCCTTAAAGTATGCTTTGATACTTACACATTTATTTATCTACATCACAATGCTTAATATATATTTTGCTTAGTTCTTGAACCATAACTCCGTTGTTTATGAACGAATTAAAGGGCTTCAAAAATACAAAAATGCGCTTTGCCCGATATCTCTGTTACAATTGAACCGATTTATTTATTTGTCAGAATAAAATTCAGAAAAAAAATTCCGAAATTTCTTTGTAAAAACAAATTTCCCAGCGACATTTTCATGGTTGGGGCTCGATATTATCTGCTTAATACATTTATTTTTCTAAAACAACTATCACTTACATATATAATTCCAAAAGCTAAATCCAAAAAGATAAATTCTTTATTCAAATATCAATTGCAAATATTGAAAATCTAACAAATGACATTTGGGCACATATCCAAAATGAATAAAACTATTATACATACTTACATGTAACTTACAATTTTTCAATACAGTAAAATCTCTTTAAATCAAGTACACGTTATTCTCAATGTCATTTTCAACCCAGTAAAAGGTTGATGGATTAAAAAACAAAAAAAACAACAGTTTTTAAATTTAAATAAATTGTTTTTTAAAAATTAAATAAATAGAACAATAGTTAAAAAACCCTGTAGTTTTATTATAATAAAACATCTACAATTGATAAATATATTCGCTTTTGTCACAAAGTGATTCAAGTAAGTGTATGGAGGATTATACAGGATATACTATATACTGTATAGTTTGATGAGTTTATTTTCAAATACTATTTCATAGTTTAATTAAAAAAAAAACTCAGATATTTTAGATATTTTAAATACCTTNNTTATTTAAAAAAAAAAAAACTCTGAAATTTTAGATATTTTAAATACCTTATTTTACATACAAAATTTATCTTTAAACGTCAATAAATTAATGAATGTAAATTTCTACCAAATTATTCAAAACATTTAAGATAATCATTATTTATTTTGTACCTATAAACGCCACCATTCACACAATATATAAGTATATGTTTTTTTATTTTTATTTTTTTATTTATTTATTCAAAGATTTTTACATACTTAACAAAACAAAAAGTACTTTCTGCTATTACTTACTCTGCTGCTGATATTTGTTGTTGTTGTTAATGTCAAGCACGTTTCTGATGTTAGTGTTAGTGTGCAGTAAGTATATGTCATTATAGTAAGAGTATCTATAGAATACACCCAAGTACTTGTTGGGTGATTTTTTTATTTTTATTTTTTTTTTTTATTTTTATAGTTTTGTATTCTTCTTGTACAATTTACTTTCACTGTTTTTTAAACAAAACAAAAAAATAAAATACACAACATGATATCTGTCTGTGTACGTTGTGATATTTATAAACAATGTATAGAGGTCGTTAACGTTTTTGTGGTTTTTTTACATATATTTTTTGGTGGCACTTACTCATAATAATAATAATGATAATAAAGAATTATAATAATTGTAGATAAACGTTTTGTCATAATTTCAAGAGTTATAAGTTCTGCCTAGTTATTTATAATATTTAATTTTATTTTCTCTCAATTGGCGTAAAATATTAAGAAAATAATTGTCTTAGTCATTATGTTGTTACTCTTAATGTCGATCATATTTATCGACCGTTGTAGTATAACGAATGTGTTAATAGAACGTTAAAATGCTTTTCAATATAAGTAGGTATGTATGTAAGTATGTGTACACAGATGCATTTCCGCTTCAATTTCTTTCCCACTAATCGATCATGTGTGAAAGTTTGATACATGATCATATATATAAAAAAAAAACAACAACAGAAGATGCTCTTTCAAGAAAATCACTTTTTCTTGGGATGTAGTACAGTACAGTGCATCACAAGAATATTCGAACATAACTGTAATGACACATATAACAACTAATTTGATTAAGTTTTTAATTGTGAAGAGTTTAATTAATTAATAAAACTCTTTATTTATTTATTTCTGCTGCAATGGATTTCCAGCCTATAAATATCACTTTTTTTTATAAAAAAGAACTAGGTCTAGGTAACATATATTACAACATTCATATTTAGTTTATATTATTGTTAGTTTTAATTAATTTAATAATAATTTATCAATTATCTTATTAAATAATAAACAAATGAAATGTCATGGCAATAATAAATTTATTTAATTTGTTTTTATATGAATTCTATTATTTTTTAGATAACACATCTTCACTTAATTATGAATAAAATCCACATTTATGCATTGATCAAAAAAGGAAAGATATAAATTTTGTCAGTTTTCGGTAATTAACCAAAATTTTAACATGATATTTTTTCAATATTCAATTCAATTAAAATTCAATTCTTCAAAATTATTGAACAGATTTAAAAACGTAAAAGTAATTTAAATTTTATTTTTTGGCGGTTGATTTAACCAAATCATAAAATTCGTTCTTGAGATATGTCACAATATATGTTGCTACTTCATTATTCAATTAATTTCTGTGAGTATTTGAAATACACACAGACATATATTCGGTGCATTTTCGATTAAATTATTAATAAACATTTTAAAATTAATTTATGTATTTTTATTAAATTAATTAAATTAATTAAATTAATTAAATTATTATTATTATTATTATTATTATTATTATTATTATTATTATTATTATTATTATTATTATTACTATTACTATAATTAGGGGATCCCCCATATGATCATGTTTTAAAATATGACTACACAGAAAAGAGTAAAAATCTACTTTAATTACGAAATTGCCCATATTAATTATTTTTTTAATTTATTTTGCTACAATCATCAAAATTATAATGTTAATAACTACAATCAATGATTGCT
Organism: Phormia regina; assembly: GCA_001735545.1. NCBI lineage: Eukaryota > Metazoa > Arthropoda > Insecta > Diptera > Calliphoridae > Phormia > Phormia regina. The sequence continues at coordinate 12,543 of MINK01175004.1, forward strand.
GTTGTTTAATAAATAGATAAAATGAGCTGAAAATTGAGTTAAATTTACTTGAGTTAAATTTTAAATCAATTTAAAGTAAATTATATTAATAAATAATATAATTAAATTTCAATATAAATTTAGTCAATAATTTTATTAAAAAATAATTTAGAAATATTTTTTTCAGTGTATAGTTAAAATGTTGTTTTTGCTTTTCAAACAAAATGTGTCTTAAAATCAATTTTTATTTTTTGAGAATCCCACTTATTATCATTATTTTATTAAAAAACAAGTTAACTAATTAAAAAATATTATATTCAATGTAAAAATGATATCTTGAAAACCAACTGATAAGTCATTAAAAAAAATATTGATTTTACAACAGAAAACAAGAACTATAATTTTCAGAACTACATTTTGTATGAATGTTTAATTAATTTTGAAACGATTTTTAATAATTCATTTACCTATATCTACCGAAATATAAACAAAAATAATGACATAAATTTGTCTTTATACAGGATAATGATGAGAATTTGTAATGACTGAGAAAAAAATATATGATTACTCAATTGGTTTCTAAGTTATATATAAAATATATTACCCATAAAATATAAAAATTAATTTCAATTACGAAATTGTTTATATTAATAAAATGTTTAATTAATTTTGCTCCAAACACCAAAATTATAATATCAATTAAATATGAAAAATTAATTTTAGTTTCAATTTCAATCAATTTTATTATAATTTATAACAAATTCGAATTCGGTCGAACGTTTGCTCAAAATCAACTAAAAATTTTATTAACATAATTCTAGTAAGTTAAGTTAATTAAATTCTTCCATAAATTAAAAACCATTTAAATAATATAATGTGAGTAAAATTAATCGAAAAAGTTTTGCTGTGATGTTACCTTTAAGTTTTTCAAATTATTGTTACTTTCCGAACCTTACTTCTTTAAATTTAAATGAATTCAACTCATATTGAACGTTATTTAATAAAATATTTGCAAGAATATTTTTGTAATTTATTATTCATTTATTATGATCAGAAAATGACAAACATCAGCTTTGAAGTTATAAAAATAGTGACAGCATTGTCAGTATCTCGCTCAACGGACCATACATAAATATATAATAAATTTTCACTTCATAATAATATCATGAACACATACTATTCTAATCTGAATCTTAAATTATAACCCCAAAACTTTTACATATATTTTCAATAAAAAAAAAAAAATATTAGTTTCATCGCAAAATCAAAAATTTCTCTTATTCCAATAATTTTCTATTAAAAATAACTACAATTTGTAATTGATATTTTTGTAAATTGTTGATTTTTACAACTTATATTTTATTTTCTTAATTTCCTTTTCACTTTACGAATATCAAATTGTTTTAAACAAGTGTAATTATTTAAGAAGAAAAAAAAAAACATTATTATCAAAAGTACTTTCCATGTAAATAATAAACAAATTTCATTTTTATCTAAGATTTAATAAAATAATATAATTATTTGGATTTAAATCAGACAAAGTTCAAAATAATGACAGGTACTGTAATGAAATAAAAGCAGCAACAAACAGCAACAATAAAACTCTTGACCACCGCAACAAACTCATCAACACACAGCAGCTACAAATGCGGATGTATGGACGCGTGTTTATATTGGCTTAATGAAAGAACATATCTGTTGGCTAAAAACTGGATTCATTTCAATTTTCTTCTCTTTTCTTAAAAGAAAAGAAAAAAAACTTAACTTGGCTTGCATTATCTTAATAATCGTTAACTAGTATTAGCAAAAGTAGAAGTGTCGGCCAAAAGAAATTTAAATTTATATTGTCAGTGAAAGTTTTTTTTTTTTCTTTCTTAAATTTTTAATTTAAGTTTGTTTTTTTTTTTTTTTTTTTTTTTTTACATTAAAAATTAAAAAAAAAAAAA
>MINK01175007.1:3932-14597 GCA_001735545.1 Phormia regina
TAAGCCAACTATGGACACAGTTACCGATGTATTCAAAGAATGTCTCATTGATCATCCATCCGGTTTCAGATTTGCCTAAAAACAAATTTTCCGACAAACTATTTACCATATCTTTAGGAGGTCGCACATATGGAAAGACAACCACCGGGGCAACTGTCTGGCCATTTGTCGAGAAAACCAGCAGCACAGCAATTGTTTTCTTTTTATTTCCTTTTTTGATACTATTGTACACATTTCTATATCTTTTTGGGGCCAGAACTTTTCCATTTTTCAATGTATTCTTCCGTTATCACTGCTCATCCTGTACTTAACCCTTCCGCTTCTCTTAGACTTAGGATGTCGCTTCAAAAATCCCATTTTTTTTTTAATGCTTTAGGATTTTGGCATATTTGATTAATTTTATCGAAAAAGTTTCCAATTGTATTGTCAACACTGTATTAATACGAATTAGCTGTTTTAGATAATGATAATTCTATATCAAATTTAAGGCGTAGTTTGATTGTTTTTCTTTTTTGGTTTTGGTCTTCCGCATATTGTTATTTTCTAAAATTTTATGGACGGTCTCGTAACTAATATTGGTCCGTCAATTTTAGTCAGTGAATATAATATATACAATTTTCTAAGTTCTTACGAACATAAGGTAAACACTTGCTCATCTTATTTGCCATATCATTAGACCTCTTGCTAATTATTCGAAGGTGGATGAACTTCCTGTTCTATACTAATTGGATCATTTATTGATATTTTTGCTATTACGAAGGACCTTGGTTTTAAAGGCCCTTATTTATATCTAGTGGTTGACTGTTATGATCCATGATAACAATTTTTGTCGCCCCAATGACCGTTTAAACTTCAAGAAGTGGTGGCGTTTGTATATATATTTGTCCTCCAACTTAAGTATAAGATAGTTTTTCGGTCATTCTAAATCTTGGAGCGTGTGTATCCCTTTTTATGGGAATTTGTTTCCATGGACTTTAAAACTCTATTTTGGTGTAGCCTATTTACTTCTGGTATACTTGTTTCTTTCGAAACATTCTCACGTAAATTGTTCTTAAATACTTAAATATAGGTAGGGGATTTAATGTAAATATGTTTAATATAGCTAAATCGTATAAATATGCATGCTTGTGCTTTTGAAATTAATTTATCGGTGGTTCACAATTGGAAACCTCTTAATATAGGACTTAGTCCATGGATCTGAAAATCTTAACTTTGATTTTTGCTCTTAGTAGTATTTAAATGGGTTTGTTTGTCGGGTCAACTTTCAATATTCATATTCTCACATCATTGCTCTTGATATTCGCCTCCTTTTTACTATTCAATTAATAGAACTATAGAATTTATTGAATATTAGTGACTTTTATGGCTATTAACTGGGAATTTGAAGTTAATTTGTTGTTTCTCCTCCTCTGATTTTTTGATGCTTCAGACGGGTAAATGTTGACGATAAATGTCTCTTGTTTATCATCTCTGTTTTTTAATTTATATTTTTAACTTGTGTTCCTATAGTAAGGAAATATTTCAAAAAAAATAGAATAGATAATAGCATTATATTACGGAAATCTCTTAAGTTGAATTAGTTATCGCTCCTTTCCAAATGGAAAGTATACTGCAAATTATTATTATACGTAAAGATTACAAAAAGAAGTTATGAATAATTATCAGAATAAAACAAATATTAAAATAACTGTAAAACATGATGCCTTTTCCATCGATTTTCTTAATATTCATTCTGACGTATTTTCTGTGCCGTTACATCAGCATCCATGGTGTTTTATCCATTTGGGTTTTGTTGAAACCTAAACATGGCGTCCGCCTTGCACTGGGTGCAATATTGAGGGACTCAGCAGCGCCAGGCATTGGGGCAATTTGAACCTAACGTCGTAAACGTTAGGTCCTTCGAACATCTGGTTCGAAGGACCATAAACAAATTTGCAATTGTAAATTGCCTTATTGTCTCTGTTTGGCGGTAGCATAGCAGATTTTGTGGACTATAATAAGACACCAGCAGAATGGAATACGTATTTTCTGTGCCGCTACACACTATATCAGCATTCGTGGTGTCTCATCTATTTGGATTTTGTTGAAACCTAAACAGTATATATCTTATTAAAATCGTTTGTCTAGTGCGACCGTGAAAGGGATTACGAATAATGTGTGTGCTACTTCAGAGTCATAAAGGAATGGACTTTGGACAACACGAATCGTGCCTGGCGTGTAAAATCGGACTGCAGATCATCTAGAACACTAAGCCGTAGTCTTAAAGTCGCTGACTCCAAACATCTTCGGGGTATGAGTGGCAACATTCGAAGAGTTATAGTGGGCATGATTACTGGTCACTTCTGAGGTAAGAGCAAAGGGCTAATTAATCCCATAGGGTTCGTAAGGGGTATAAAACGGTTTAGTAGCAATCATAGATGATAATTAGGTTCCACATTTATTTATTTCTTCCTCTTTCTTCAACTTTCTTTTTTTTTTCTTATAGTTTGAAGTGATCCCAACACATCTCCGGGGTATGAATGGCAACATTCTAAGAGTTATAGTGGGCATGATTACTGGTCACTTCTTAATAGGGTATATGTTAAGTAAGTGGGACATTGGCACGCCAGATTTCTATAGGACGTGCGATGATATAGAGCAGCTAGAGACAGTAGTGCATATACCCTATCTCTCTGTAGGGTTTCAGTGAGGTAGACTGAAGTGGTTTGGTAGCTATGAGGTAAGAGGCAAAGGGCTAATTAACCCCAACTTTCTTTTTTCTTCCTTTATTTTCTTCTAATTTGAAGGGATCAAAATGGTACCGATGACAACAGTGATCTAAAAACCGATATATGGTGAATTCATATTTTTTTTTTTTTTTTACATGAAATTTGCCACAGATTATCAAAACGGTGCTTATATAAAACCTGACGGTTCAAAGTATCAGTTCAATATGTAAAGTCACCTTTTTGAATTCGCCTCTATTCTTGATATAATCGTATAAGGTTTCAGTGTATAACTAATCGATTTTTAGAGTGTATTAACACATCACATATGTATGTATGTATACTCTACATAAATATGTTACTGAAATAAGAAGAATATCCTCATAGTATGTATGTCTAGTCAAAAAGGTATCATCAATTCAACCATAAACTGAAACAAAAAGAAACCAACGACAAGATACAAAAAACATAAGAAGATGTTACCTTTACTTACTAATAACATGTGGCAATAATGTTATTTAGAGGCAGTTGTGTTGTTGGTTGGCATAAGTGAATGAATGGTTTTGTTCAGTTGGATGGATGGATAGATGTTTTGGGTTTTGGTTGATTGTTTCTTTGACTGTCTTTCTATTTGTTTTTATTTTTATTATTATTATTTTTTTTACATTAGTTCGATTTTTGCTTTAATGTTCATTTTTCTAACTTTTTAAGTTTTTAATTTATGAGATCACGAATTATAGTGACAATTTACATAAAAATGAATTTAACAAATTTCCTAACGTTTCACAAAATTTCAAATGTATTTTTAGCAATTTTTTTGGTAGATTTTGTTTGTTAAAACTCCAAATATATTTTGAAATTTATATTTAAAGAGGAGAATTGTCAAAAATCTTAGCAACACGTTTCAAAGGGTGCCAAAAAGAAAAAACATTAAATCTTTAATGTAAATTTAGTTTAATTTGCTTACGAAAAATAGATCTCTATGATTTACAATTATTACCTTAAATCACATATGATACGTGTTTTTGTTTGAATAGAAGATGAGGATATACATATGTAGTGGAACGTCTGAAAAGTATATTAAATTTATTTGAAACTTTTCTTCATTAAACTTGAAGTAATGTTTTCTTTAAAGTTTTAACAAATTTTTTTTCATAAAATAAGAAAAAATATTAATAAATAATTAAAAAATCTTTAAAAAGTTCTAATATGGACTTTAATCTTTAAGAAGTTCTAACATGGACTTTACAATAACGCTGAAGCAGACTTTTTAAACTGCTCTAAAATATGCACATACTTACAAACATATATTTAATATGTATGTATTTGTTTATATGTATACTAATGATGTTCATACAATGTTTAGCGTTACATTGTTGTTTATTTTGAAAGTAATTGTTTTTTTTTAGGATTTTTCAGTGTAAATCATAAATAATAATAATAATTATGAAATTATAACCTTGAGTTTATTAAATTTGACAAAATCATAATAAATTATTCAATAAACAAGTAAAAGTTAATCAATAGGGTTACACAATGTAAGCGACAGGCGACAAAATGCAACGTATAAAAAAGTAGGTCATTTGAACAAAGCGATATCTCTCATAATACATGGACAAATTAATAAGGTAGAAAATGTAAATTATAACTAAATAATGGAGATTTAAAAAAAAGAATGAACAAAAATATAAATCATTTGTAAACTAAAATTAAAATAAATATTAAAAAATAACATTATGTTTTAATGGAATAAAGAACCCAAGGCGAATTCAAACAGGTGAACTCTCTCAAACAGATGATTATTTTTATTAGTACTTAGAATTATCAAACTCCATATAATCACAATTTTTACTTAGTCGTTGAATTAATTAATTCGTCACATTATTGTTTTTGTAAAAATTCTACCATATGATTTATTTCGCTATTGACATACCGTTGTACGTCAATAATCAATTTCATACAATTTAAATTTTTTATTTTAATAATGCAAAAATTTGTTTAAAGTTTGTTTTCAGCTCACGTGGCGAAATGAAACAGTTTATTGCAAATCACAATACGGTGTTTGACACTTCTGCGGGTAAGGAATTTGATACTTGTATGTACTAAAAAAAATCAGCTATTTAAGTTTGAATTCGACTTAGGCTTAAACATTTTTCATAAAAAATAATTTCCAAAAAAGCACAGTATGATTCAAGGAATACTATATTCAAATATCAATTTAATTAGGTTCTCAGGAATTTACAGAAAATATTTCCACAGGTTAAATTTCATAAGGTTCAAATTTTACGTTATATGGAAGGTCCAGACCACGACCAATTTTTTGTTTCCGAATTTACATTGGTTCATAAACTATTTGAAAAAAAATTTTGTTAACATTTCACCTTATATGGAAGGTGGGTGGACCACGTCAATTTTTTGCTTCGGCCCCCGTACTATTTCATCATCGCACATGCTTTTCCTTAAGATATATCAGCGGAAAAGTATGAAATTAAAGAAATTTCTAGTATTTAGAAACATGTTCATTACCTTGTAAATAGATTAAACTCTTTATGGTTTATGCAAATTCATTGGAAATTATAATTTAAAATGTATAATTTTGTTTTTGCTTTTTTTCTCTGGGAAGGTTCTTTGCAAAATCTTCTTTTTATCTTCCTAATAACAGCGATATCTTCTATTTGTCTTCCATAACGTTATCTGGTGATATTGCTAGATTATCACCTGGAAGAATTGCTATCGTATTACATAGGAATATTGCCGTTGAGGCACTTTTTCTCCCGAATAAAGTTTCATCCGCAATACGAATTCGATCTAAACAATACGTTTAGAAAATATTTTTCGTATTACCGTGTTTGCTGGGATAAAGAACCTAGTTCAATAACTTGTTTTTAGTAAATATGAACGTTTTTTAATTTTTACATGGGTTAGTTGTGTGGAGATTAAAGCTCTGTATTCTCCTATTATTAGATCGAGATGTGTTAACGACTGTATCCGCCCCTTTATTTAGCTGAGAAAGCTTCGGGTGGAGCTGATATGAGGCTGCAAAAACTTAACATACCTAACCTTTGTAGAACACTAATAACTATAGCATTAAAAGTGGAAGCTCTTTTTCACATTGATTTTGCTTATTAATCGCGTTATTTAGTAGGCGAAGTTTTAGTTGGGTACTGGCTAGGTAACACGACTAGAGAACTGGTTCTGCAGGTGACAATTTGAAATAATAATCCTTGGTGGTAATGCCAAAGTATGTAGATCAAGTACAGTACCCAAGAGTAAAGAGAACCGGTTCAAAACTAGTCAGGAGACAGGTTTCTAGGCCTTTAACCAGTTCCAGTTCCGGAACTTTATATGACAAGAATCTGTGACTTTTACATGAAGTTTGTCATTGGAGGTGGCAAATTAGCACCTTGGGACAGGTCGCAGGATAGCTCACACTACTGGTCCTAGAGGACAGGTTCAGTGTCTGTTAATATAACAAAAATTTGATAAAAGTTCGGTAACTTTTAACAATTTATTATTATTATTTTTATTAAATTTATGTTTTAACTTTGTTTTAAAATTTTTCCTTAATATCAATAATGTTGCGACCCCGAATTGAACTCGTGCTCATTTAATGTATATTATTTTGTAGTCTACAACGTTAACCACTCAGCCACTGATTGCTATTTCTCGCGAGTAGCTCTTTGTGCACTTAACAAGCATGTTATAAATTGACTGGCTCTCAATTGGAACTTTGGTGACGAGTTAGGTGTCAATTGGTAATCAACTGGTAGTGAAGAACCGGTTCATTTATATAAATAACAGGGTAGTTATAGAACTAAAAAAATGTTTTTTACCTTCTTTAATAAATTAATCGATTTTATTTTGTTCACAGCAAAAAAGTCATGGAAGGAAGTAATTACAGGAGAAAAGGAGCAACAGGCAGAAGTCATTTTTTAACCCGCTTTAGCCTTATGTTTTAAAATTTTCAAAATTATATATTTTTATTTTTCACTTTTTTTGGAAACAATTATTATGAACCTCCCAAAAAGTTCAAAATACATATACACTTTGTACTACTTTTGAAGCATTGAAAATAATATTTTTTGAAAAACTCTTAATATATCATTTGCTGGATTATTTAAAAAAAAGTTAATTTTACAAATGCAAACAATTTTTGTTTTTAAAATTAAATTAATTAATAATAATTAAGTTTGCAATAAAACCAAATTGCAAATAATTATTTCATTTATATTTCAAAGGTGATTGAGGTCAACGTGTTTTTGACAAATTAAATTTTCGCCCTAAAGTATGCTATCATACTTTCATATTCATAACATTATTTTTTATAGTTTTTGATCCCAAAACTCGGTTGTTTATGAAAGAATATTGTTAATTCACAAAACCGAAATTTTATACAAATATTTATGGCCCATCGATTAGTATTAGACCGATTTATTTATTTTTTTTCAGCACAAAAAAATAAAAAAAAAAATCCAAAAACTAAGTCCCTATCATAATCAAATTTTTCAGAAATTCTAATTATTGGTTTTGTACTGTAAAATGTAATTAGGTCGCTTTATGTTTTTACATGACAGCGATAAGAACAGTGTTGACAGCTTTTTATACATACCAAATCTGCGTAAAAAATCGCACAAACTAGTTTGCTGATTTCTTCACAAACAAAATAAATTAAAATAATTTAAATAAAATGTAGAGTTGAATTAATAATTAAACATATTTGTTATAAAACCATAAATTTTGTTTTGCATACAAATCACTAAAATACAAACCAATAAATCTAGCGATTTTTAAATAAATTGGGACTTATTGGAACTATCTGTAATTGTAATTCTGTAATTGTCACCGCTGATGTTTATGTGTACAAAATAACAACAAAGTACTAGCTACATTTATGTTTTTGGAGTCCCAGCAAAAAAAGAACTGAAAAAGCTATGATTTTAACATTGTGTTGTCATTGGAAGGAAGCTCTTTATAGTGAACAAGAGCTGTAGAAGTTTTTTTTAAGTCATGGTTGTCATTGGCAGAATGTTTTTCTTTTATGCATCTTGTTCACTGCTTTTGAAGTAATTTAATTTAAACTAAGTTTATAATATTTTTTTAACAAAAATTCCGCTTTAGTCTTATTAAATGCTTTAAAATTTGTAAAATATTAATTTTCTTAGAAATTATAAAACTTTTTTTCGCGCTAAAATTTAATTTATTTTCCCCTTTTTTGGAAGTAATTATTAAGAACTTCCAAAAAATTCAAAATATGTATTTTCTTCGACTTTTGAAGTGATGAAAATATTGTTTTGGATGCTCATGATCGTTTTTTTTGCTGGGATATTTCTTTTATTAAAATTATTTTTTTCAGTGTATATTATTCATAATTGAAATGGTATATTTATAAGGCATTTATACTGAACTTTAGAATACAGTTTCGATGAGATTTTTGAAAAACAAATTCTATTTCCTTTTACACTCACCTTTTGGTAAATTTCTCTTGACAATTAATTGAGATAAGGCAACCTGGGTTCGAGTCTGGGTGCTGCCATCGACATTAACAAAAAAATATTATTTGTAAATATTTAAAAAAAAATTAAATATATAAAAATAAAACAATTTCCAATTTGTTTTTACAAAATTTTATTATATTTATTAATACTGAATATGCCCTTATGGATTAGTTCTGTGACCTGTTCCATAACTGGTTAAAAAGATATTATACATATTTTTTTTTTAATTTTAAAGAAAATATTAATATTTTTAAAATAAAATTCAGTTTTTCCATTATTTTCTATAAATTTTGTGAATATTTTTTTTTTGTTTTTTTGTAAACAATTGTCATTTTTATTTAGCACAGTGTTGCATTTTACTACCATGTAGATAGAAAAGTATACAACACTACTTTTGAAAATTTATTTAAAGTTTATTAGATTTTGATAAAAACCTTTTTGCAAATTAGATTTTGATTTATATGGAAACCCTAATTTAAAATCTAATAAAATAAAAGGATTTTGAATAAAATTTCATTTTAACCAGATTTTTATTTAATGAAATTCCGTATTAGATTATTTAATTTTAAAAATATATTTTTAATGATTTTAATGCGGCATTTACACTGAACTTTAGATTTCAGAAAACAAAATCTACCCCGTTTACATTCACATTTGGTGGATTTCTCTTGACAATTAGATGACAAATAATTAATTACATTCACTGAAACTTAATAAAAATTCATCGCACAAACAACAAGATCAAATATTTTTTTTTTTTTATTTTAAAGAAAATATTAATTTATTTAAAATAAAATATTGTTTTTTCATTATTCTCTATAAATTTTGTATATATATGTATGTATATATATTGTAAACAATTGTCATTTTTATTTAGCACAGCGTTGCATTTTACTATCATGCCGATAGAAAAGTAGTGTTGTAAAACGATATTTTTGAAAATCTATTTAAAGTTTATTTGAAACAAGTTTCTTTGCAAACTAGATTTTGATTTTTTATGAAAATCTAGTTTAAAATATAATAAATGGATTTTGAATAAAATTTCATTTTAACTAGATTTTTGTTCAAAGTAAATTCAGTATTAGATTTTTTAATTATAAAAAATATTTGTAATGATTTTAAAATTCTTATTTAATAGGATTTTAAAATCATTTAACTGATTTTTTTATATTAAAATATTTTTATAGTTAATTAATTTTTAATAAATCAGCAAGCAACCTTTCATGACTAGCCCTCGTTAGCCTTTGATTTAATATATATTTTTTTAATTTTTAATATTTTATTTGTGTAATAGTTCAATAAACTTTTTTACCAAACCTTTACCTTATGTGATTATTTTTTAAGGTTGCAATGATTGCAAATGATTAGCTAATCATTTGAAATCCTAATTAAATTAAAAATTTTATTTTTTTTATAATAAATAAAACTTGTCATATGAATTGTTGTCATAATACTAATGAATACAAGTGATATTTTCAAGACTGCATTTTTAATTTGATTTTTATTATATTTAGGTTTTTTTTGTTTCTTTTTTTTTAATGAAAACAACACGAAATACCAAAAATTTTATGTCTTCAGTTAATTATCAAAATTGTTATTGTACATTTGGGGTTTTATTTTTGTTGTTTTGTCTAACGCTTTATTGAATTTCCTGTATGAACACAAATTAATTAATACAAATTTTTAAATTTAATAATTCATACAAGCATTCATAGTTTTAAGGCACTTGGAAAAACAAAATGCATTTCCTTTTCTCTAGTGTAGGAGGTGTGGAAAAAAAATAATAAAACAAATGCTACCAACTAAAAAGACAAAATTCATAGATTTCCGTCTGATAATATTAAATAAAAAAAAATATAAAAATTTATATTTAATTTTTTTTATTAATGTTTCTTAAGGCATAATTAGGCGGCTATGTAAGAAAAAAATTCAATAAGGAAAACGATAAGAAAATATTAATTATTTTTTTATGTTAATTGAAAATTGGGAAAAATAAACAAAATAGTAGTTGAAAAAAATACTTATTGAAAACTTGTTATACTAATGATTGTAATGATAATTTTTATTATAATATAAATATTTCAAAAAACAAACAAAAAATCATTTAAAATACAATTTCCAACAATAAATATGACCTTTAATATTGACCCATTGTGTTTTGTATTAAATAAAACAAATGAAAAAAACAAAAGAACCAAAACTTAATAGCAAGATTTAATTTCACTTTTTTTTATTAATTTACTTATTTATAGTCTTCTATATAAAACAAAAATTTCCCCACACATTTGCTAGACCAAAAAAAAAAAAAAACAAAAAAAAAAAAAAAAAAAAAAAAAAAAAAAAACAAAAACAAAAAACAAAAGAAAAAAAGAAACAAAAGTCATTAAAAGATGACATCAGTTTGTCAGGCTTAAAAAGTAAATAAAGAATTTGCAATAAAAATTTTATTTAATATTATTGAATTT
>MINK01175010.1:0-14181 GCA_001735545.1 Phormia regina
AACCATCTTCTTTTATCCAATAAAAAAAAAAAAAAAAATACTGAAATACTTAACATGGAATTTTTTACATTTTGCCCATAAAGTCCACATTTATTGCAGGTTTGGAAAACCCATTTACCAGATTCTTTGAAACACATCTGAGATTTTAAAACCGCAGTTAATTTGTGGAACTAGCCTATTGGATTTTTGAAAATAAAGGCTAAAGTTAGAATTTTGATTTAAAAAAAGTCAAGTTTGGATTGGTTCGAATTTGATTCAAACCCCACAACTGTTGTAGTCAAATTGAAAATTGTGGTATCGAATTTTTGATAATATGCGTTTACAAATTTTTAATAAATAAAATAGAAAACATATAATTTGATACCTTAGTGGTGACAACTTGAAGTAAATTAGCATCAATTTTCGTTAATGATTTAAATACTCAGTATTTAGTTCGAACACATGGNNNCGAACATGTGGGATGAATTTTTCTCTGGGTGTACATAGTTTTATTGGGCGTTTAGATCTTTGAAGATCTTTTTCAGAAAAATATGAAATTCATATATGTTCCTAAGTAAAATTTAGTTTAAAAGAAGAAAAAGGGTTGTTCCCAAAAAAATTTAAAATTTTTTTGTTTGGTAATTTTCTAAAGCACTTAATTGTGGACTCAGTAGGGATATTTAATATTAGTTTTTTTCTTTTCTGTAGATAATTTTGTTTTTAAGCAAACTGAGTTAAAAGGTCAGTTGAAAATATTGGCCTATATATTAAAAAAACTGGAGAAAGATTTGGGGAAATTAAAAAAAATTAAATATCAAATGTAAATAATTTGAAAATTATAGGAGAAAAATAACACGAGCAAAAAAAATTGTACCCTTTTGAAACCTAATAACTACGCTCTGGAAGGGTATTTTAGCACCCCTTACCAAGTTAAAATTGTACACTCCTCTGCTTCTAATGCAAACCTAACCAAACGTTTAGAAGTTATAGATTTATTTCTAAAAAAATGTTGATTTTGTCCTACTGTAGGGTGCAAGATATTATAAACTTAACAATAAATTTAAATTTTACTTGAACCCATAAATATTCTAAATGAACCCATAAATATTCTAAGTGTAATGAGTCCTCGATTGAGTAAAATCACAATAGAAGTGACTATTTTTCTACATCATAAAAGTTTGTCATTCCACTTGCAATTTCCTTAATTTTCTTTGGAAAGCAAAAAAAGAAATTGATGGTTTTTTTGGATTCTAATATAAAATATTGACATTAGGTCCATGGTCATCCGTCCGTTTGTCGGTTGAAATAGCGTTTATGAAGCCCACAGATAACTTACATATAAAATGTGTATATTAACAATTGGAAATCATTTCGAGAATATTGGTATTTAAATTCTGCTAGATCGGTTTATAAATGGCGGAGAAATGCTTAAAAAAATCTGTTTTTTAACTCGGGTTTCGTGTTCCTGAAGCCTTTGTTTAAGCTAGGGACTTAATTTTTGCAAAGAAGTTTTGGGCATATTTTTACTGAATTTTTATAAGTAAAAAAAAAAATCGGTTCAATAGATCCATGTCCATCCGTCCGTGTGTCGGTTGAAATGGCATTTAGGTAGCCTACCGTACACTTACATATACAATATATATATATATCAAACGACTGGAAATCATTTCGACAGGTTTGGTATTTAAATTCAAAAAGATCAGTTAATAAATGGCAATGATATGCTAAAAACTCGTGTTTTAAAATCGGTTTTCGAATTTCTATAGCCTCTGTTTACTCTAGCGACTTCGTTTTTTGCTAAAAATTACTATAATAATGTAAATACACAAACAAACTTGTATGTAAAGTACTTGAATGTAGATTTATAAATTTTAAAGTATATTTTAAGACGGAAATTATATTAGTTGGTGAAGGGTATAAAAGATAGCCTCAATCTCGATTTCTTTAGAAATAAGATATTTATTAAAAATATAACCTAATTTAATTATAAAAATTTTCTTACTAAATATATTAGAATCTCTTTGTGATAGTATATTCAATTGGAGTCAAAATTTTAGATTAATTGTTAACTGACATTAAGTTTGGCCATCGCTGTATGTTTTGAAAATAAATAAAGTTAAATAAAGTTGATTTTTTTTCTCTGATGTGACATGCGAGACTAATGAGTTTTTAGAGTGTATGAAATTTATGTCTCTTAATAAAGCAGTTAGTGTTACAGTGAACCGTTAACACAACATAAATGTAGAAAAAAAAATCATCATCAACAAGGACTAGAGTAAAAGTAACAGCAAAAAGTACAACATAAAAAAATATATAAATCGGTATTTATTTTTAGCACAAAAAATAAAAAAAAAAAAGAAAAACTCACACCCACAGGCTAGAAAGGATAAAAAGCATAACAACCAACAACAATAATACTTTAAATAAAGTATCTGATGTTTATTTTTTTCCCCTTCTCTACTATACGTTTAAGAATGTGTTTTAAAATAAAATGAAAAAATATATGTATTTTTTTTATTTCTTAAAAGAATTTCATTCAAAGATAATTTTATACTTGTTGTTCGTTCTTCTTCTCCCTTTTACTTTAAACATTTTCTCAAAGAAAGAAATCTAATTTAATTTTCATTCTTGTCTTTATAGATTGTACCAGGTGGCATTGCTGCAAAATGTGGCAAATTGCGTATGGGTGACCGTATTTTAAAAGTTAATGATACCGATGTTTCACGTGCCACTCATCAAGATGCAGTGTTGGAATTACTTAAACCGGGCAATGAAATTAAATTGACAATACAACATGATCCATTACCAGCTGGTTTCCAGGTAAATTATATATATTTAGAATTTTTCTAAACTTTTTTTGTCATATGTATTGTTTTTTTATTTGGTTTATTTTTAAGTTTTTTTTTCGCTTTAGACTCTTAAAGGAAACTTTAAGTTTTAAAAAAGTTTATTAACACAGAAAACTTAACTCCATATGCTGTTTTCTTTTTTTTTTTTGTTGAAACTAAAACAAGAGAAATACAAACAATTTGTATTACGTGCTTTTTGGGATTTTTATTGTAGCCTTATTTACTTGCTATATCCTTGCTATATATTGCAAAAGAAAAAAAATTCAGCTAACTAATGCTTTTTTGCTTTAATTTTATTTTGACTTTGAAACATTTTTTTGTTTCTGTTTTGTTGTTTTTTGCTGGTTAATTTAATTAAATGACCACCTGTACAAAAAAGAAAACACGAAGAAAAATAATTCTGATTTTATAAATTTTTTTTATTTATTTATTTTACACAACAAACACAAAAGCATATACAAGTAGATTATATACCTTTTGAGGTAAGCCACCTATATAATACACGTTATGAATTCCCCCATTTCAAAATCCTGCTTAAGCTTTTTTCCCTCTATAAATACTGTATCGATGTATTTACCATTGATGTTGTTTGTTATTTGTTGTTGCCTATAATGATTTTAAGTTTATGTATTGAAAAATTGTTATATTATTTTAAAATTTTTACGTTTTTACTTTTATTTTTAATTTATCATAAATTCCGGGTGAAAGAAATATAAACATGAAAAGTTTTGGACGTTATGTCCTTTGTCTTTTTTTGAAATTGGGAACATATCTACGCTAAGGAATAATATGAATGTCACCATTTGTATTTTTCCATGTTTCAATAAACTCTAGCTATTTTATTCGCGTTTTTTTTTTTTTATAGAAAATGCCCAAAAATATATGTAATATCAAGGACTAAACATTCATATCCTTTTATATTGCAATCAGAATTTTCTAATGAATGAAACGAACAAGACAAAAAGGTTATTGTAACTCCTTTAAAACTACATATGGGTTTAAAAAAAATTTATGATATAAAATATTTAATAGAGAATTGATAAATGTCAAAATCTGAAAAAATATATATTATTTAACTATATATCTTAAAGATTGGAAATTTTATTATTGGAGTTATAGATATTTTCGGAAAATTGTCTCGTATGACTAAATTTACCGGTAGACTGTCATCATTTTTTGCAACACCTTTAAGAACATATTGAGCTATATAGTTTAATTCATAGAAGTACAGAAATCTACGATAAATTTTTCTTTACAGACTCAAAAAGTGCATATATCTCATAAAAAAGTAGATCATTTTTGTCCACTTCTGGATATAATGTTGAAGAAAAATTTCAAAATTACACTTAAACGTTTTCTTGAGGTGCCATTTTTCATGAAAAGCCAAAAAATATTGAACTTTTTAATGTGTGTGTGTTTGTATGTATGTTTGTTTGAAGTATATAGCCTCCTAAACATCTACACCGATTTTCTTGAAATTTTCACAGTGTGTTCCTATATGCCTAGAAAAAAAATAGACTACTTTTTATTTTGAAATTATATGTGGGCGAGGTGCCACGTCCACTCAAAAATTGGTTATACTAGAGTCCTCAAATTTTGACAATTACATGAATATTCTGAAAAAAATAGTGGGCGTGTCATCTCTCATATAAAGTTAATACCAACATTTTTATATCTAGGAAACTATAAAAGCTTCAATATGCATATTTTGGACAAGAATTGTTACACTAGCAATAGTGGGTGTGGCGCCTCACATGTAAAGAAAATGTTAAACTATCATATCTTATATATATAAGAGCAGCTTTGGTATCAATATTGATATTTAAGAAAAATATGGACGGACTAGAAGTATAGGGCATGGTAACCTCCCATATGAATTAAATTCAAAAATTCGTATATCTGGGAAACTATTGGAATTGGAATTTTCAAATTTTACACGGGAATTACTAAATAAATATATTTTTTTTTTTCAGATTTTAATTTCTGTGTATTTCATTTCGTGGGATTGCGAAGCACACCGGCTATTAGCTAGTTATATATAAAGTTTTTTTTTTTGGCAAAAAATTGCTATTTTTAAGATCCGTTTTATAAATTTTTAATTTGAAAACTAACAAAATTAATATTTTTTTATTAAAATAATTTAAAAAATTAAAAAGAATTTCAATATATTTTCATAAAAATTTTAAAATTTTAATTTTGAAAAAATTTTTCTTGTTATCGAATTAAAATAACAAAAACTTGTTTTATTAGAATAATTAAAAAAATTATAGAGAATTTCAACATATTTTTAGAAAAACTTATAAATTTGTTTTAAAAGTTATGACCAAATCGCAAAAAAATCAAGGATAAAAGCGAGAAATTTATTTTTGAAGATAGTTTAGCACAGTGTGCATATTTTTTCCTTGTCTTGCTTAGGAAAATTAAAAAATGTAAAAAATATTTAAAATCGGTTTGTAAAAGTTATAAGCCACGATATGTTTTTCAACTTTAGCTTACTGTGGCTTGGTTCGTGCTGCAGCTACACATTCTAGCCTAAAATATTCTGAAAGCTTAACTCCTCCTCTATAAATGTTCTAAGTTTTATCTAAATCGGTTTAGTAGTTTCAAAGATACAGATTTATTACCATTTAATTTTTTTAGGTCCCACAGTGCATCTTTGTTAACGAAATATTTTATAAATGTTGACTGCATCATATAAAATGAGGAAGTGAAGAGAAGTATTTCCAAAAAATAAAATCCCATAAATGTTTTTTTTTTTCATTTTCGTAAGATCCACACTTTTCCAAAATTTTGTAGACTTTGGTTGCAAACTTTTAACAACATATTGTATTAAAATGCATTTCTTTTGTCGATTCGTGCTTTGGAGTTTTAGAAAGTATATACTATGTTCAAAACTATCATGGTTCAAATTCGGGGGAGTGTTTACCTTCAGTACTTTAGTTATTGGGCTTTGTTTTTTATATTTTTAATTTGTTGAAGAAAATTATATTTTAGAGAAAAAAGTGTGTAGGTACTTTTAAGTTCAAAAACCACCAAAAACTAAATTTTTGCAATTTTAAAATTCAATATTGCTTATTTTTGGATTCAGTAAAGATAACAACTTAAAATTTATTTTATTCAATAGATAATTTTTTTCTTATAAAATCGGTCAAAAATACTAGGATATATATGAAATGGACCAAAAACATGCAAAATTGACGTGTAAGAGATAAATAGTACAATGTCTTATCATAACCAACAATAATATATGCAAATCTTTCAAATCGGACGAAAAACAAAAAATTGTCATGCGATTTAGAAAATTTTTAATTTCAAATTTCAATTACCCCACTTTCAGCCGCTTTAACTTCGCCCCTGAGGAATCTGTTGGCACCCCTTCTAAACTTAACATTGTATGCTCCTCTGCTACGCCTGTAACATATTCCACTCAAATCCAATTAGCCAATCACAAGTTACAGATTTATTTACAAAAATGTACGATTCTGTCCCACTGTGGATTGGTACCACAAACAAATTCTGACATTACTACAGTAGATTCTAAATTCGTTGTAATTCTAAATTTCGTTTAAGGAATGTTTATGAGAACTAATGTTTAGGAATTAGTTGTGTATGACTTTTACATAATTTCTGAGAAAAAAATATTGCTTCTCAAAATCGTAAAAATTAAATTTATTTTAAAAGTGTTTTTTAGGAAATTAGATAATAAACATGCAAGTGCAGGCTCTGGAACTAGTTATAAATAAATAAATAAACAAATAAATAAATAATAAATTTATTAGTTATTACATTTTTCCCCTTTACTATATTGTTTTTAAATCATTTTATTTCATATTTTACCTTATCTTAAGGTTTGATAATTATTTGAGAATATAGATTGAGAATATAAACAATTTGTTTTTGTAATATTTATTCTTTTCGTTAACATATTTCTTTTTAAATTCCTTTATTAGTTAAACTTTTGTTCAAATTCTTGGTCGTCAAATATTTCTTACGGTAAACATTTTGATTTTGAAAATATAGCTTTTAGTGTTTGTTTATCCAAAAAAGAAGGTTAAATAAATTTAATGAAACCTATTGTAATTAAGGCCTAAAGTAATATTATAATCTTTTTAGTACGTACTTTCTGTTATACTACGTATTTATAATTTTGCACGTAAATGTTAGTTTTATAATAAATATTATATGTACCTACTACTTTTTTTTTAATAAATCTTAACTGGTAGGGTAAATTGATAATTAACTTCAAAAAATAAAAATGTTTAAACTTCTTATAGATACAATTTTTAACGTAGTGATATTTAATAATATTGCCAAGTTACTTATCAATTGAGCCACAGTTTTAAACACTCTCATTATTATCCTTTTATGAATATGTATAAAGTTATAATCTCACAGAAGAACTAACATTTATTTTATTCTCGTTGTTTTTCTTTTTCTCATTTTATTAATATAAATCACAGGAAATTATCATCAGTAAAACTGATGGCGAACGCCTTGGTATGCACATTAAGGGTGGTCTTAATGGCCAGCGTGGCAATCCGGTTGATCCAACAGATGAGGGTGTATTTGTTTCAAAAATAAATTCCGTTGGTGCGGCTAGACGTGACGGAAGGCTTAAGGTAAGTAAACAATACAAAACAAAAAGAAGATGAAGGCAAAAAAAAAAAATATTACTTTTGTTGTCAGTTGTTGCTATTTAATACTACAGCAGCAACAACAACAACTACTAATAATACAGCTACTACTGTTGCTTCAGTTAAATGGAGGATGTTGTAAATGTTGTATATTTATGTTTTACTTGGCTTAAATAAATATTTATTTTATGCCTTTGGCCAGTTGGCTAACGAATGAACTTGCAATGCACAACCAACCTGTCACGGTGTACACTATACCTCTATACACTTTGTAGCAGGAATGAATGCTTTATGGTTTTGTTTGTCCATTGAATTGTTTTCTTTGCAGCTCTATTAAATGCTAAACTTTGTGACAATATATTTTATGTGTATTGTGTGTTACTCTCTCTACAAGCTGCAGCCTGCTGGTGGCAAGTAGAGACAATAATTTTCTTTAAATTAAGCTGTTGCTGACAAAGTACACAATTTTAAAGCAGCAGTTGGTGATTTAAAAACTATCTAAATAAGTTTGTTCGTTTATATTGTGGGGATAAAAAAAAATAATAAATTTGAATATTTATGTTAATATATTATTTGCAACAATTGAAATTGAAGTTGCAAAAATAAAATAATAATAATTAAAAACAAAAATAATATGAAATCTAAGAAAGTTTTAAAACTTGTGTGATGTATTCTAAACATTTTCTAACGAACACATCTACTGTTAAAATTTTATATTTGTTTTACTTAGATATATATAGGAGTATGAGTTTTGTTTTTAAAACTCTAGTGTATAAAAGAAAACAAATTTATTTAAATCATAATCTAGTGGCAACAAAATTTTCACCCTCAGTTTTTCCTCAACAATAACAACAACACCGACAACCATATTAATCTAAAAAAGATCAACTATATACATCTGGTTTAATATCAATTGTATTGGATTAAATTTTGTGATTTTCTTACAGAAGTACTAACAATCGTTAGTTCCATGACAACAACTATCATCAAATTGTTGCCAGTATACAACTGTAACCACCTGAGTATTAAAATCTATAAAATTTCAAAATAAATTTTCTTTTAAGAATCGTATACGAGTATAAATACGTTGTATTATTATTTTTTTTATACCCTAAGAATATTACTGGTTTTTTTATTTTATTTTTTTATTGTCTCTGCTAGCTTGATTTGAATATCAATCTTTCTCTCCTTATCTTATACTATTTCTACATGTTCATCAGTTCAATTTCCCGGGGGCCTTTAGAGACAATGAACTATAATGATTTCAAATACTACAACTACATTTGTGTAAAAATTTGTTATATATACATATGTATCTACATAGAAAGAATGAGGGGAAAAAAGAACGGAGCAATGGTAGGAGAATAAGAAAATGATGAAGATACTTGTTTCTTGAAAATAAAAATAAATAAATCTATAAAAACTACAAAATCTTTAAATAAGAACAAATACTAGGGAATCTATGGTACAAGTACTAGTACAACATCCCTCCAACAAGCACAGCATTATAACAATATTTGAATATATAAATTTAACTTTAAGAATTGGATGAAAAAATTATTTCGTTATTGAGAATATTGATAAAATATAATCTTTTGGGTGCATGTGCTTTTAATAGATTTTATTCTAATAATTTTTGAATAGCTGATAATATATTTGAACCGTTTTTTTATAACCTTCACCATAGTTTTAAAGTGAACATATTATTTTGGCATTCCGTTTGTAATCTTTACAATAGTGCTGTGAAATTTCACTTGTAAGTGAATTACGTTTCTAACTAAGTGTGTGACCAGAAAAACAAATTTACTTTCTCACTTGGCAGCGAGAAAGTAAAGCGACAATAGAAACATATTTATTTTTAAGTTTCGCCAATTTGGGATATTTATTTTCTTTACTCTTCCACCATTCTAAAGGACAAATTTTTCTATCAAGTATATCTTCTTTTATATATTGTTCGGTTTCTGCAAATTTATTTTCTTTTATATATATATTTCTTTCGCATTTGATTTTTAATCAAAATCTTCCCAAATTGATGTTTCACTTAAAACTTCCTCTATCAAATTATTTAGTAGTTTTGGGTTCCTAGATGTGTAAGAATGTTTTCATTACACTTCTTTAACGCAATTTGAACCTTAAATGATTTTAACTTAAACCTAGGATCTAAAGTATTGAGTTACTACGATATTGATACTCAATACTTGCCAACCATTATTCTACAATATTCCGTATTATTATTGATGATGAAGTCGTCGTTTGTCTACTGAAATTTGTTTTCAGAAAGCCTCAGTTATCCGGTATATATAGGTATTTTATATATCAAATAACACCATAAATAGTTTTTTTTGTCGGCATTTATAACCTACTATATTACACGAATAATTTGGATCCTTTTTTTTCTTCTTTTTTTACTGAATTAATGAACCAAAACGTTCAATTAGTATTCGAGATATCGGTCATAATACATTTTTGGACTATCCTAAAGTTCTATATTGTATAAGAGTTTTGTTCTTGTACAAATTGGTCATAAATTTTTTTCTAAAAAGTAAATATTTTCTGGATCCTTGTAAGATTGGTGTGTTGGTTGAAATGGCGTTTATGAAGCCCACCGATAACTGACATATATAGTATACATATCAAACGAACGAAAATGCTTTCGAAAATTTTGCTATTGAAATTCATCAACATCGGATAATAAATAGTGAATATATACATCAAAAACCAGATTCTAAACCCGGATTTCGAGTTTCTGAAGCTTCTATTTATGTTAGGAACTTCGATTTTGCAAAGAAGGTTTGGGATTTTTTTTCATAATATTTGTTCCGAAAAATTTAAATATATCGGTTCAATAATGCCTGAGATAACGGAAAAAAGACATTTTTGATTTTTTAAACGCTTTTTTTACGCTTAAGATTTTCGTTATACCCTACATCACCATATATGGTTGGGGTATTATGTGTTCGTGCAAATATTGTAATGCAGGAAAAAAAATCACCTTTCGACTCAGAATCAAATTCTGGTCGATTTAACCATGTTCGTCCTTCCGTCTGTTTGGGTGGCTGGCTGTCAATGTAAAGTCTGTGAGCAAATTACAGGTCGCAGTTTTAAAAATAATACCTTAAAATGCCAATATTTTAGTGAAATTTAACACAAATAAGTTTTATGTAAGCACAAATTTGTATTACGGTTAATAATTGACTATTGATCACATATAAGCCCCTTTTTCGAAAATCACTTTAACGTGCATAAATCGCATAAAATTGTTACTATTAACTTAATATACGACACAATTAACATTTTTATAGGTATAAATGGTAGTGAAAAATTTTATGAAGATCGGTCCATAATTTACTATAGCTCCCATATTAGACTCAATTTCAGCAATCACTCATAAGTTTAAAAATACATATAAATATCAGTATTTTATATTATTATTTTTTATTTTACACTTAACACAAGTATAGGCCCACAATTGGCCCCTACCCGAATTTTAGTACACTGGGGCAATGCTGTAAAATATCACATAGTCAGCCTTGACGACTATATATTTTTCTCTCGTTTTTTATATATTTCAGTCATAAATATTTTTATAAACTTTTGGTTTTTCAAATCAATCAAATTCGTTCATAAAAACCCGAAATATGGATCTTTATAATATAAATTCACACTCTAATATGTACATTAAGCATTGTGAAATGCATATTTATAAATGTGAAGGTATGAAAGAATACTTTGAGGCGAAAATAGACATCCATTTTGTTTTTTTTTTTATAATTTGGCAGGTAAATGGTAGTGTCTATTAAAAAGTGAGATATTGCATAGTGGGATCAAATACTAAAAATTCAAAAAATTACATACTCGAGGTAGTCAACTTTGACAAGCTGCAGCTTATCTTGTCTTATCACGGGGTGACTACAAGTTCATTTTTCTGAAAACTTAGGACCTACTCTACAATCCTTCCCTACATTTCAATTTAATCCGCCCAGTAGTTTAGGAAATACAGATTTATTACCAAAAAATTTGCATTTGGCCACATTGGGTATCGGCCCAAAATGCATTTTATATAATGTACAAGTTTTATAGAAGATACAAACTTTTCTTTATATGTTATGAATTGTATTAAATATTTTATTTAAATTAATTTTGTCTTCATTTGGTGTTGTTTCATTAACAACTTCCCAATGTTGGTGAAGATTATATAAAATTCGGCGCGGTCAAATATAGCACTAGATCTCTTTAAATAATAGGCATGTCTAATATCTCGCCCTAATGAAGACAATTTTACTCGATTATATTTCATTATAACTTGATATTGGTGTGCGAGACTACATTACTGATATAAATTGGCAACAATCTTTCAATATTCAAAATACGAAATGATTTTTTCACTGCTCCATTTTTTATATTTACTAACACTTTTTTTATTACACAATTGTTATTTTTATTTATTTATAATCTTTTTCATTTTTTTTTTTGTTTTAATTTAAAAAACAAAAAAAATTAGGTTGGCATGCGTTTGTTGGAAGTGAATGGCAACTCCTTATTGGGTGCCACACATCAAGATGCAGTTAATGTTTTACGCAATGCTGGAAATAATATACATTTGGTCGTTTGTAAGGGATACGATAAATCCAATTTAGTTCATTCCATTGGTACAGCTGGTGGCATGAGTACTGGCTATAGCAGACATGGTAAGTAACAAAAAAATCAACAACAACATAAACATTTTAAATAAGAAACCAAAAAAAAAAAAAAAAAAAAAAAAAAAAAAAAAAAAAAAAAAAAACTATACAATAATAGCGACGACCATGATAACAGAAAATATATCTACATATTTTTATATATAAAAAAATGAAAAATAGTAAACTGTAGTATATAAAATAAAATATATTTTATATATATAACACATAGATAAAGATGCTACTCTTTAGATTTTCCATAAAATACAAACTAACAGATATTATTATATAAATATATACTTATTTCTTTCTATATATATATATGTAAGTATATGTATATGATAAATGTACACTTACTTACTTATAATGCAAAATTGTGATTTTATTCTTTTGTTTTCAATGTTGGTTTCAAATTTTCTACTTTCCTACTTTATTTTAGTTCTTTTCTTTCATAGTTTCTGATTTTTTATTTTTAATAAATCTAAATTGTTAAAAACAACACAAAGAAAGAACGTTTTAAGTATACAACTAATGCCATGATAAAAGTAGTTGTTGAAACATTTTCTTTTATTAAAAATAAATTATATAAATCTTATATTCAAGAACATAAAACTACTTTAAAAACATTATCAATTTATTGTGCAGTTTTTTATTTTATTATATCATATTTGAGTGAATAATTCAATCAACACAATATATTTTATATTTGTAATTTAAGCAAAAAGGAAATTTCCCTCTCCAAAATAAAAATGTTTAATGAGAAATCTTTACTAAATCATGCAATTTAAGGAAATAGTTAAGAAAAATGTATTTTCCTCTCCCAAAAGCTTGAGCCGGATCCGCGCCTGTTGTTAAGGCAAAAATAAGAAATTTCAAGTTTATGATTATTCATAATGATAATTTGATTTCATATATTAACTCTATGTCAATTATGATATACATAATCGTTGTGCTTTTAGCCTTTATGTATGTTTTTTTATACTCTTCACCACAGGTGTAAAGGGTATCAAAATATAACTTTGTCCTTCTGTTTTTAATTTTCAAAATGTTCGTCGCAGTTGATATTTTATGTATCCTTGTAGGAAATGACGACGATATTTGTTCATTTATTTATTTATTTATTTATTTATTTATTTATTTTAGAAATAATACATTAGAAATTATCCGAATTTGCATTACTTCCGGATCACATGTTCAGGATCTTATTGACTCCTTTGGAAGCTCTTGCTTTATGGGAACTTTATATAAACAAATTCTAATAGCATATATATTTTATTTTTACATACAAATTTTACTTGGTTATTGGTAGTTCGTCCGTCCATGTGTCGGTTGAAATGGCATTTATGAAGCCCATCGATAACTGATATATGCAATATATATATTTTATATATAATTCAGCAAGATCGGTTTATAAATGATGAAGATATGCTTTAAAAAATATAATTTTAAACCCAGTTTGTGAAGACTCTGTTAATGCTAGGGACTTCAGTGTTGCAATGAAGGCTCTTATATTAAAAATAAAGAAAATATATAAATAATTATAACTGAGATATCGGTCAAAATGCACTTTTGATATTTTAAAGCCTTTCTTTAAGTTAAGCACTTTATTTTTATACGATCGGTCATAAATAGTTTTATAAAATTTCGGTTTTTTCCATCGACCAAATTTGTTTATAAACAACAGAGTTATGGGACAAAAACTAAACAAACAAATAATATACAGTGTTTGACAATGCAATGGAAACTTTTTCTAACTTTTTTATAAATGGAATAAAATTCAAAATAAATTTAAAAAAAAAAATAATTTTTATAGTACATAATTTGTATATACTTTTATTTATTTAAATAAACAAAAATTCTGAACATAAATTAGTAAAATTCTAATAATACAAAACAAAATTAAAATTATTCATAACTATGATACAGAAAAAAACAATGTAAACTTAGTTATTATCTTAACAAATATGGTCTGAACTTTTGAATAAGTCAGTATTTAGTTGGGTATCCTTTGTTTTCCTTTGCTTCAAAACGACGATACATTAA
>MINK01175012.1:299-12475 GCA_001735545.1 Phormia regina
ATCGATGTATCAAAAATTGTATTCCAAAAAATTTCTAAATTGTAGTAGTATCCCATATTCAAATTCTCATTATGGATATTCCAATGAATATAAAAAAATATTTTATGAAAAAAGTACCAAAAATAGGTACGATTAAGTACCGAATTTGTATTTCTCATTTTTTGATAAGTTATGAATGCGACATAAATTTTATTTGTATGTTAATTGGTTTCAAAGATGCATATGGTGCCAAAAAAGTACCAAAATATAGTTTTTACCCGTTTTCTCCCTAAAAAGGCTGATTTTCAAAAAAGTATTGGACACCTATCCAATTATTTTTTAAATGAATAACGATAACTATTCAACTTTTTTTGTATCATTATTAGATTGGGAGTTATAAGGTTACCCTTTTTTATCCCCTAAACACTCGAATTTTTGGAAATGGAGGGAGACCTACCCACGTTCCGAATTTCGTCTCTTTAGCTTCAGCTGGTTGGGCTGTGGGATGATAAATCAGTCAGTCAGTCAGTATCGTTACTCTTTTATATATATAGATTAGGGTTAATCGGTTGTTCGACACTAATTATTCGGTTTATTTATTATTCGAAAATAGACAGTTTTCAATTATTCGAACAGTTAATCGACCAAAATTAATCCGATAACCGAATGGCGATTAATCGATTGGATACCCTACTATTAACAGACAAACAGACGGATATATCTAGATCGACAGAGAATATTACTAGAATCTTAGATGAATATTTCGATAATGCTTCTTCTTAATTAAATACATGTATTAGTACATTGAATCAACGAATGTAATTTTTATATTTTGAGTTAATATTTTTATGTATAATATAAATTAAAATTAATGAAATTTTTCAAAAACTGATTTACTTATTTTATGAAGAAATAAATTTTAAATAATGGTTTCAATAATAGCATTTATTTTTTCATTAAATTTTAACGAATGTTTTCATTGAAAGAATACATTCGTAAATTAATTTAATAAATTATTGGAATAAATTAATGAATTACATTTAATGTACTTCATTAATTAATTAAAATTACTCTGCTTAGTGTACAGAATAATAAAAACAATATACCCCCCCCATAATTTTTTGATAGTGGGTATAATTATTAATTAATTTTACTAATTTTTATTTATATATAAATTACATAATTTTGTCATATTTACACATTAAAATACATTTAATTGTTTGACAATACTATATACAGACATTTATACAAAAACAAAATACATTACATCCATTGGTGTGCGAATTAATTAATTTATATGTAAACAAAATCAAGGGGAATTAATCATATTGTAGAAAAAAATAAATAACTTTTTAAAACTCATAACAAATTTGTAAAAATAAAATTGAAAACAATTGACGACAAAAAAATGTTGTTATTTACAGAAATTGTGTTTCTATGCATTTCAGTTTTATTACACAATAAAATAAATAAAATTTGCAATTTCGATTACAAATCAGTCTATGGAAAAACAACAATAATAATAAACAACCAGAAAGATCATAATGATTTTGTAATTTAATAGATTAACACGTTTTTGTAGCCTAAACATTTAATTGTTATTATTAGTTTAGTAATACGTTTGTTTAATGGTAAATAAAATATGAAACTGGAATATAGAAGTATCTATAATAAAAATGAAATAATAATAATAGTATTTATTTCCCACGCCATTAATAAAGTTTTCTTGATATTCAATAAACAAATTAATCAATACACGCAGAAAAAAAAAACATGGTCACACCATGATTACCACAAACTATTTCAGTGATTGTACAGCCGTTTCTCTAATTTGAATATACCATTTTCATGATATCAACGTTTATGATTCTTTTATCATTCAATGATCACATACAACAATCAAAATTTTAATATGGTTCACTGAATCATAATATAATATTTAAAATTTTTGCATTTGAAATCATATTATATGAAAAGATCCAAACATTTTAGTTATTTCTACAATTAAAAAGTTTTTGTTTTGTTTGTTTAATTCCACAACCATTTACCCATATTTTTAGTCCATTATTTTGTTTTTTAATTCTCATTTAGTTTCTAGATATGAAACAAATATAAATAATAAAGTTTGTTTTTATTAAGATACGATTGAATGTATCCCTATGTGGTTCTAGGAATATAAGAATGAAAATGAGATTATATATATGATGAATATTAGTTCATATATATGATAAATTGGATAATATATGTGATGAAATGTGTATATATTATGAAAAAATGGAATTATTAAATATGATAAATTGGATTATTTATATGATAAATTGGATTTTATATATGTTAAATGGAATTATAAGTATTGATAAAAAATGGATATATATTGATAAAATGGAATTATTATATGATATATTGTTTAATAATTTATGATAAACATGAGATATTAAAAGGTTATAAACTTTACTAAAACTTATTAGTAAGGTTATAAACTTCACTATAAATGATAAAATGAATTGCATAATAATGACTAATAATGATGAATTCATTAAAAAATATTACAATCATAGTATGTTGCTCTAGTTTTATGTCACAGAACCATTAATTTCTTCTCTGGTTGTAGGAATAATAAAGATTTGTAAATCTCAAAGGTTCACGTTTCATAAAAAAAACTTTTCTGTAAATTTGCTTACGAGTCAATAAATAATTGACTCAAACAATTTATTTTAATTTGTGTTTTTAATTTAAATTAGTTTAGTGGAGATTAAAATATCATATTGCTTGAATTGATGATTTCGTTTATTTCGAAACGATATAGGAATGACTTGCTTGAAAATTTAATAAAATAATTATTATAATGCTCTCCACACTTGTAAACGTTAAATTTAAATTAAAAGGATTGAAACAATTCTTATAATCACATTATTATTTTAAAAACAAAGATGCCAAATTAAACCCATATCGCCCAAGGATTTTTCGATTAATTTTATAAAACTTGTTTCTTTACCCCTATTTATAAAAAGGGGTGATGAATATCAAGAACTTATATATTTTATTTTTAGTAACCCCTTACACTATATAATCATTTAAAATAATTTAGTTTCCGTCTTACAATTAATGAGAAAAAAATTACAAAAAATGCATTATAATTTACTGTTCGAAAATCGTATTGAAGATATACGAAATGCATGGGGTGTACAAATAGTTTTGTCCCTAAATGTATATATTAGGGATGCCAAACGGGACTGCTTTTTGTTATACCCGGTATTTTTCTTCATATGAAAACATATTTTAAATATGAGCGAAAATAAATTTATATTAATTCAATTAAAGAAATTAATTTGTATTTTAAAAAAGCAAAACATTACGTTCTTATCTATGAAATCGATTTTTTAAAATTTCTGTTTTGCCTTAAATTTATTCTTTGTGTTGTATTTCTGGCAATAAATCCCACAATTGAAATCCGTAATTTTTTTTTTGTCGTTCAATCTCGGGATTTCGTAATGCGACAAAATCCCGAAATTTTTGGAATGAAAATATAACTTTATGGAGAAAACGGGGAAAACTGTATTTTGATACTTTTTTTGGCACCATATGTATCTTTCAAACCAGTCAACATACAGATAAAATTTACATCGTATTTGTAACTTATCGAAAAATGACAAACATGGAATTCAAACGTTTAAGGGGTAAACATTTTACATTTTTTGGTACTATTTGCTTGATTTTTTTTTATTAATGGACATATACATTTGAGTATTTTAATATTGAAAGTTAGAAATTGTTTTTACTTCCATGGCCGAAAAAGTACCAAAAAGGACATAAAAAGGAAAATAACATTTCATTCTGACTAAATAATGAATTTTCAATTATATAAAAATATATATCTATGAAATTCAATAAATTTAGTTCTATGCAGATAATAATTCACAAAAATAGAATTTGTAGCATGATCCTGTGGGTAAAAATTCAACAGGATGAAATATGTGGTACTTTTTGGTTCTTACTTATTATGGTAATATTTGCAGTTTCTGTAATATTTAACATAGAAACATGAAATTAAAGATATATAATCTCTCCTCTTGAGAATTTTCATTCACTTTGTGGTACTTTTTTGCTCTTTTAATAGAACTTTTTGAATTTTCTATAATTATGAATATAAAAAAAGGAAATCAAAGACCTTAAGGGAATGAAAATTCGCAAGGGCGTGTGGAACCTTTTTGTATTTTCTAATGGTGCTTTTTGAATTTTCTATGTATAATATTTAACATAGTAATATGAAATTAAATATATATTGTCCTAAAAGAGAATATAAGAAGGGTTTTTGTGGTACTTTTTCGTTCATATAATATTATTTCTTGAGTTTTCTGTAATATTTATCATAGAAATATAAAATTGAAAATGTAATGTCCTAAGTAAATAAGAATACATAAAGGGAATTTTGTAGCATTTTTTCGATAATTATTTTCATATTAGAACCTTGAAATGTATCAAGGCCTATTAGTCACATACTTATATACTAAAAAAATAAGAATAGAAATATTTGTAGTTTTTAATCCTACGGACGTTAAAGATATACCTACTAAAATAGTACTAACCAAAACGAAAGTTCCTAAAGAACTTTAACCAAAGTTATTGAGATTATTTTTTGCAACAGAAGTGTGGTAAAAAGTACGTATTGGCGGACTTTTTACAATATCTTATTCATGAATTCCAGATCACAGATGTCAAGGCAAATTTATCAGATAAAAATAGCAGTCTGTTAGGCCCATTGTGATGGCCTTTCCATAACTAACCAACCCGTACTCCTAACATACCTGATCAGGTTTGAAAGTGGCATGTCATTAAAACAATTCAGATCGTGGTAGAGTTGTCCATCGAGGTGTCTCAGTCTACGCCCTTCCTGTGCTAGACATTCGCATAACAAGTGTTGTGCTGATTCCTCTAAACAAATTCTTCAGAAACTATTTCCTGGTTAACCCAAATGTTCTGACATGTATTAGAAGCAGGGCACTGTATGATATCTCTTTATCAAAAGTTAGTAATGCTCTAGTTCTGCTCCTGGACCGGAGTGGCCAGATAGTTCTTGATATTCTACAAGAGGTGATTGAGGACCACCTGTTTTCCATCTCATTAAAGCCCATTCATCAATAGTATTGTATACAGTAATGAATGGGATGAGAATGTCCTCGCAAGCGAGTGTCTCGTCCAAAGACGATGTATTTACTGTGCATTCATCTACCATTTCGTTACCTCGTATACCTGTATGGCGCGGAAGCCATATCAGCTGCATCCGAAAATGCCCTAGCTGAGTTAAGGAACGTATACAGTCGTCAACACATCTCCATCTTATAATGGAAGAAATTTAGAGACTTGAATGCCGTAAGGCTGTCTACATATACTATACCAATGTTCAAAGCGCTGAAATTAAATTCCTGAATTCGCTTCGCTGCCACGTTGATGGCATATACTTCGGCCTGAAAGACTGTGCATGAATCTTAACATATATAAAATTCAAAAACTTGGAGATAGAGCTTTGATTGTTTTTATGTTTAATTGAAAATATAATACAGATCAGAGAAAAATATAACTTTTTTCATCAAACCACTATTTATGTACTTGTAGACCCTTCCCGGTAAGCCTTTCATTTGCGATTCGATAGTTGTTTCAGCCATTTTTTTGAATAGGATATTGTAAAAAGTTTTGGAACAGTCCATCCATCTCCTTTTAAAATCTTCAATATTTTTAGACACCTCTTAGGAAATCTGAAAGACATCGAAATGTCTAAATCATCAGAAAAAATACCCGAGCCAGTGACAGTGTCTGTCTTAGATTAATCTGTGAATAATGAGATTGTATATTATGTATATATTGACAATACTCTCGTTAGTAGTCTTAAGAGTTTTAAGATTTAAATACACATTGTGAGGCCTTAAAACAGGCAGATTCAACATATAAGTAAAGAGAACGTAAACAAATTTACACAGTTTGAATGAAACTAGGCTAAGCCTAAGGGAATTAATAGGGATAGCGAATCGAACCGGCTGACGCTAGTGCACACTATAATTTAGCATGATATGTATGTCCTACATGTAAAATAAAAGAAGATATCTTCATAAGAATTTCATGGTTACTGTGGAAATAATTGTTAGCTATTGATTTCACAAAAATACTTTACAAATCTGATGTGTAAAAATCATTTACTAAATTAAACTCTTGGCGAAGTTTTTTTATTCCAGCAGTCTATTTCCCTATTTCCTTTCTACAAATATACAAAGAAAACTTAATTGGTTATTTGAGTTTTATTACCAAGTATTTATTCATACATATATATTTTACAAGGTTAAGAATAAATGTTGTTAATACAGTGCATATAATAACTATAGGAACTATTTGAATGTTTTTTTAGAAAAATATGTTATTAGCTGATATTTTCCCCCCTAGTTCCTAATTGCCTTCACACCACTTTGAACAAATGTCCATACAAATTTTTGAAAAACAAAGAACATTTTTTAAAGTGAGAGGAAGTGCTTTACAAAATAAGGCCCTTTATATTTAAAATTCTGAACTAAATAGTTTATAGTAACTTAATTAATTATTTGGATATAATACAAATTTTTGATTTAGTTAAATTTTTAAATTGTCAAAATATTAATCCAAGAGGTTTTTTGCTTGAGAAAATCCCAGTGACTTTTCAAATGAAAAAAAGAACCGTAGCACAGTCTGTATCGCCCCATTGAGTTATAAACGTGAAATTTTAAATAGGCTTCCATTATTTCCTATTAAGTTGATATATGACAATCCATGTTGGATTTTTCTTCCTCTGATTGTAAATTTGTATTTCTTAAAATTTAATATAAATTTAATTAAATCAAAGTAATTTCTTAGCAAACCTATAATTATAATATGCGGTGTTATTGGAAACACAAGTGTTATTAAAAACAAAAGTTGTTAATAGACCTTGTTAGTTCTTACTCATAGTTTTAGTGAGTTTTTAGAAATATTTCACAGCTGTTTCATTGTTTCAGAAACAAAACGAGTGTGAGAATATTCCAAACTGTTCTTCTTTTCTCTTTATAACCTTAATAATTATAGTTTGTATTTAAAAAGGTATAAAAAAACAAATAATAAACATTGTACAAGGAAAAGGAATTAGTTTTGGTACTAAACAAAAAAGAACCTTAATTGAAGGTAATCATAAATTTGTTATTTCTAAATACCTTTAAGTGATGTTTTGTAAAAGCAAATTTTTGGAAATAAAATGAAATTTATTCAAAATTGATTTTTATTTAAATACTTATGTGTAACCTTAGGAGGAGAAAAAGTTTCAAATTGATTACACATTGAATTGTGTAAAAGATTACAATAGTTTTTAACAATTTCGTTTTTTTAAATAGGTTGGTTGAATTTTTTATAACATCGTTTCCGAATTGTTAAAGTTTTAAAATACCATTCATTCCTCCTGTGGAATTTGGTGGGGAAATTGTGATCACAAAATGTTACGACCTTCGTTCGTAACATTTTAACATACTATTGATATGTTAAAATTATTATTTTGTTAGTATGGCGGGTACCATTCCTTCTTCTTCGGCAATAAAAAAAATACACTATCGGACAAAATTAAGTTCAGTTTTGCTATTTACTTTTCACAATTTCTCTTCTATATGCATTATATTGGTTAATTAAATACCCAAAAGAAGGGTCTAAATTTCATTTCGTAAAAGATTTTGAGCGGCACTTGACACTTCACTATTTTTTAGTTTAAACTTGATTTTTTTAATACAAAACAGAAGAAGCATAGTTGAGAAATGCTTTATTTTAATATTTTACTCATTAATATATTTTTTTGGTTTACTTCTGAAAGAGATACATTTGTTCATATCTTAACATATATAGAATTCAAACGGAAACGGTTGATGATAGAGCTTTGATTGTTTTAATGTTTAATTGACAATATCATAGAAAAATATTACTTTTATTCTTCAAACCATTATTTATGGACTTGTAGACCTTTTCCCGTAACCCTTTCATTTGAGATTTAATAGTTGTTTTAGCCACATTTTTGGAACAGTCCGTCCATCTCCTTTTAAAATCTTCAATATTTTGGGACACCTCTTTAGTCCTCTCCAATCCTCTTTTCAAAAAAGTTCAATATCTCCTGAATGGTCTTAGTACGGGACTATTTAAAGTAATTGTTTTGGTATTACTCCAGAGCGTTCATACGTAGTAACATGATTTCAAATCGTATCAAAAATATGTAGACCCATTGTACTCTCTTATGAAAGGAAAATTATTTTTCTTTGTTGTATTTTTAGGTATTTATAAAGCCCACTGTAACAAAAAACTTGTTTCTTTTGCCACAACTGCATTAATCATACCAAACCAGGAATTTTTAAGTAAATTTCGATAGTGGTTCGGTCCTAAACCTTAACATATCCTCGAGCATCATCAACATACAAATTTGCAAAAAAATCATACTAGGGTATCGAATCGATTAACCTTCAGTCGGTTATCCGAATAATTTTGGTCGATTAACTGTTCGAATAGTCTTTTTTCGAATAATAAATTATACATATATATTTTATTTATTTTAAATTTAAATTTATGTCAAAAATAAATAAAATCAATTTTTAGGAAAATACTTTATATTACTTCCAAAGTAATATTAACGTCTTGTGCTCAAGAAGTAATGCAAATAACATTAAAAGAACCAATAAAACTTAACTTTATTGTTCATGACTATCCACTCATTAAATAGCTATCAGAAATAGATCCTGCAAGGATCACAAAGCCATGTACATTACAATATATTTGTAACAAGAACTGATTCCGACACAAAAAATAAGAAGAGTTATATTAAAAAGACTGATTTATTAAAATTGAATTTGATGAACATATTAGAGTATTAGGTCGAAAGTCCAATTTTCTCAAACAAATTTGTGATAGAATTATTAAGATAAACCCTATGTTATCTGCATTTAGTTTATAAATAATTATTTCAGTGGATTAAATTTTATAATTAGTGTTATTTATATATCTAATATGTATTACCAAGTCATTTCGGTTAATCGAATAATTTTCCATTAACCGAATAATTATTTCTCAAATAAACCAATTAATATGAAACACCATTTAATTGCATATTCTAGTGCATACGTTTCGTTGTATGAAAATTGATTTCGATTTTAATGCCCTATAAATGACTTCAACATTTTTTGCAGCATTTTGCTTTGGACTTTATGTGTTTTCTACTCCGCATTAGCAGTAACATTTCGTACCGAATATCCTGAGTACAGAGCTAACAGAGGTGCTTTTCTACTAGATCTATTTGGAATTTTTTTCAACATGCTTTCAACTTTCTTGGCCTGCAAAATATATTGTGTACTTTTTTCTCTCCGAACCATGTTTCCTATCAATGGTCGAATTCTTCTGATACTATTTAAAAACATTGAAAATTGTTTGGCAGCAAACATTTGATTCTTTGGTAAATTATTTGTAGGAACAATTAGGTTTTTTTGATTAGTTAACATTTAAAAAAAATTCGTTACTCATTTTGATCAAACTCACAAAAATCAAAATGGATGTCATTAAAAATAATAACTGACATATTTTTCAAATTCGGGGTTCACACCCAGCAATTTTTTTTTACTGCGAACCCTTCTTTTCTCCTCTCTCTCTCTCTCCTATAAACTCAGAATTGCGATAAGAAAAATTGTTGTGTGTGAACCCGGGCAAAGATAATTACATCACGGAAAAAAGTTATGAAGCAAAATGTGTGTTAAGATTTTCTTCGATCGCACTCCTTACCTAAATTTCCATAACATATTTCTTTGGTTATAATATCAACACAAAAATTGGATGTTATTTATTTACGATTCACTTTTATCAGTTTAGTTTGAAAAATTCTTCTTTTTTATTAAAAATTTCCAAAAAATTAAAAAAATATATTTCACATTTGTGCAGGAACAAAAACCAGTTTTTGTCAGCAATAAAATTGATTTATTTGATATTAAAAATTTTTAAGTCTGAGTCAAATAATTTTAAAAAAACTGCCTAAAACCGGTTGAATAAAACCTAGTTCATTGATTTTAAATATTCACAATAACCATGATTATCTCAATGGCCTTGTTGCCGAATCTTAAGCAAAAGATTCTCAATAAAACATTTGTTGTTGGTTTCTTCATATTAAAAAAAAATTTGATTACTATTCCCAGATGATGTTCACATAGAGATATTATTAAATTAAGAATATGTTTAATACTATGTGAAACATTTCTAGTCATTTCTTCTCCAATATGATTAAAATATTTTGTAGACTAGAACCCAGTTTATGTCAATTTATTCATTCATTCTTTCATATGCATATAGTTATAATTCGTTATCATTTTATTAAATAATGCCTAGTTAAAATTATCAAATAGTAAAAAATTCATGATAAAAAAATATAAATGCATTTCGTTCCGTTCTATATCATTTCAAAGACTAATTTGTACAAGTTCAATGCTCCTTCAATACATAATAAATTCACATTTATAAATACATATAAAAAATAAAAAAATTTAATAGACGTATAACGTGCATACACCTTTTAAATGAAAAACCTCAATTCAACTGGCACTCCGAGCCAACCCCAAAGAAACAAAATCAAATTAAATGGTAATAAAATAAAAACTACCTACCAACTAAAAACCATTCATCCTCTAAACATCTAATATGTATTCATATTACGGTATAATTGTATGAGTATTTGAGTAGGTTACGTCAATCATAATTCCTAACCCCCCTCCCCCACTTTCCATCAGTATAAGTACTTACATATATGGAGCTGGTGGCAAATGTTTAGAGAATTACGCGCTCATGATGTTGTGTTAGAAAATGATTTCATGAAATTACATTGGAATCAGCATTAACCCTCCTAATATATTTTTTTATTTCTTGCCTCATATTGTTGTAAATAACATTTTAGTTGTTGAAATCATAAGGCAGCAGAAGCAGCAGCAACGACAATAGCATTTCCTTCCATTATAAAAAGTTATAAACTTTTTTTCAAATATAATGCTGAAATTGCAATTTTTTGCATGAGATATTTCCTTTAGGTACTAAGTACATATGGGTAGTTAAGCATTAATGTTATAAACATTTTTAAATACAAACTATTTAAGAGATTTATGCTCTTTTGTATGTGTGTATGTGTGTGTGTCTTTAATAATTCATATTAAATTATTTAATTTTGTATTTTTTTTGCTTAATTTCATTGCAGTTTTTCTAGTTGAAACGTACTTAAGGACATCATGGTGGAATTTCGTTTTGATCTAAGTCCTCTCTTTACTCAACCAATAGTTAAGGTTACCTCGAATTTATTACCGCATACTTTTCGTGGAGATCGTCGCCAATGTTTGTGAGTATTAAAATATATACTTTTTCAGATGTGATATTTGTGGTGTTTCTCGTAAAGTTTAGATGATCATTTCTTTATACATTGCAGAGATGCTACATCAAAGATGTCGGAGATAATTGATCGTTTAGGTCAGTTGTCGGCGAGCGCTCAGAAACTCAGTAAACCGGTAACGACAGCTCAACGTTTAAGAATGTCAGAAAATCAAACGATTTATTTGATGGCCGATGTAAATGCGGGAAAGAAGTAAGTGATTGAATTAGATATGGGAAATAAATAAATAAATAAATAAATAAATAAATAAATAAATAAATAGATGAAATAATAAATAAATAAATAAATAAATAAATAAATAAATAAATAAATAAGCACACAGTGCTGTGCAAAACAGAATCAACAAAATTACTTATGCAGAAAAATACAAACGGGCCAACGTTGGCAAACGATTTTTCAAGGTGGTTCAAACGTTGACAAAACGTGAGACGTTCGATGAAAACGTTATGCCATCAATCAAATGATACCATCAATCTACGATTGGCCAATTGCCAACATATGTATATCATTAACAGCATTTAAATAAATTAATTTGTTTTGTATTAAGGAAAAAGCAAATAATTTATAATTTATCGAACTGGAAAGCAACACAGTTTCGGTTTTTCTTGTTGTATGGAGGTGGAATTGTTTTAAAGAATGTATTGGATCGTGAAATGTATAACCATTTTTTGATATTATATTATTATTGTTGTCGTATTTTGACCTCAAACAAATTAGCAACATTAAAAGCAAAATATGTTAAAGATTTATTTAAAACATT
>MINK01175013.1:0-12386 GCA_001735545.1 Phormia regina
TAGAAAAATATACATCGACAATTTTCTATAGAAAAATATACATCGACAATTTTCTATAGAAAAATATACATCGACAATTTTCTATAGAAAAATATACATCGACAATTTTCTATAGAAAAATATACATCGACAATTTTTTATAGCAAAAAATCTTAGACAATTTTTATAGCAAAAAATCAATGACAATTTTTATAGCAAAAAATCTTAGACAATTTTTTATAGCAAAAAATCATCGACAATTTTAGCAAAAAATTTTAGACAATTTTTTATAGCAAAAAATACATCGACAATTTTTTATAGCAAAAAATACATCGACAATTTTTTATATCAAAAAATCATCGAAAATTTTTATAGCAAAAAATCATCGACAATTTTTTATACCAAAAAATCATCTACAATTTTTTATAGTAAAAAATAATTTACAATTTTTATAGTAAAAAATAATCCACAATTTTTACAGCAAAAGATACATCTGCAATTTTTATAGCAAAAAATCATCGACAATTTTTATAGCAAAAAATTTTAGACAATTTTTTATAGCAAAAAAACATCGACAATTTTTATACCAAAAAATACATCGACAATTTTTTATACCAAAAAATCATCGACAATTTTTTATAGCAAAAAATACATCGACAATTTTTTATATCAAAAAATCATCGACAATTTTTATACCAAAAAAAAATCGACAATTTTCTATAAAAAAAACATCAAAAAATGTTCACAGCAAAAACATCAAAAAAGTGCTACAGACCAAATAAGACAAACATTTTCTGTAAAGACGTCGAAAATTTTGAGATTTTTTTCTTACAGAAAAAGGAGATTTTACAGATTTATAATTGATCTCCTTAAAACTTAGCCCTGGTAATACAATTGTAAAATGAAAGTTGAAATCCCTAATTTAAATATTTCATTTCTAGTTTAATGATGACTCAGATAAATTGTAACATTTCATAGCTGTTACCTTGTGTATGTGTGTGTTTGTGTGTCTAACTCAAAGAGAGTCAGTACCCCAAAAAAGGAAAAGGAGAACATATGTATGTAATAAGAAAATAAAAACAAAATTAAGTCTATGAGACCAAACAAGAAAATCAAGTTTTCATGTTGTTGCTGGGATAAGTTAAGTTATTCATGTGTTGTTAACACAATACTTTTTATTATAGCAGGAAAAATGACAACAACACCAAATGTTGATATAAAGAGGTAAATACAACAACATTACGCGAAAATAAAAACAATAACAAAAACTTTTGCCTAGAGAGAGAGAAAAAAAACAGTAAATAACATAAAATGATTACACATGTGTGTAAAGACACACTTACATATGTACATACATACTTACATACGGCAAAATAAATAAGAAAAAGAATCAGGAGAGAGGAAAAAAAATGACAGCAATAAAAATAATAAAAAAATTACCGGAAAATGTATAAAAAAAATAAAGTTAAGAAAAAATACTTGAGGAATAAAAAAAAACAAAAACAGCAACAAGGAAAAAAATAAAAACGACCTTTAAAAACTGAAACATGTTACGAGTCTTTTGGTAACAGAAAACAACAAAAACAATAAAACGAAATATAAAAGATTTAGGCCAAAAACACCGCATGGACAGACAAAACAAAAAAAAAAAAAACTGAAAATACATAGACGAAAAATAAAAACAAAAATTATATAAAAAATACTAATAAAAGTAATAAAAATAATAAAATAAAAAGAAAACAAGGTAAGAAGAAGAAATAAAAAAAGTAAAATAAAAAGGAAATATGCACGTGTTTAGATAGGAGAGTGTAGTAAGTGGTGAATGAATATATGAGATGTTTGTAAGTAAAAGTCTAGATGGTTGTTGTCTATCTTAGTGACTGGATATTTTACTCCTCTAAGCAAATACTCTCGCTGCTGCTAACACAATGGGGGTCGGAATATTCTTTTTCTTTTTTTTTCATTTCCAGAGTCTTCAGTTTTCTTTTTCTAGATATTTTTCCTTGACTACGACAACACTCATTTTTAGTATTATTTTTATTATTATTGTACCTGCTGCTGTCTGTCTGTCTGTCAGTCTGTTGATGACGACAATGACGATGATGATGATGCAATAATAAGATTCTTCCATAGAAATATTTACCATAAGAACAAAAACACTATAACATACTTGTTTCTTTTTTAGAATAACAACAAAAAAAGTAAAAGTTAAAACACAAAATTCTTTTTCTTTTCTTCTTTTTTTTTTGGGAACATGTGAAAAGAATATGCGTATGTGTGTGTGTGAAAAAAAATTATATAAAAAAGTGGCATCATTATCTAAATGTGATAAATAGAGGGAAAAAACTCTTTTAAATTCAATAACAATAAAAACAATTTAAAAACAGGTGTAATTTTTGTTTGTTGTTAAATTCTAACAGGTAGTCAGTCAGTCACTCAGTCACACATTTAAGAAAAAAATTATAACTTCTTTACTCTGCTCCCCCTTACGTTTACTTCTTTCTTATTTCTTTTCCTAATTGTACCAGACAATATCAAAAGTCTAGACCTTTTTTGTTGAATTTTCTTTCAAAAGGGATTATTATGAAATGTGGGTTTTTTTTGTAAAGAAATAAATTATCAACGATCATTAATTCATGACATGCAAAGAAAAGAAATATTTTATAAACCTTAACCTTTATCAACAACAACAAAAAAAAGTCAAAAGTCATTGGTTGTAATTAAATGTTTAAATTATCTATGGATCTTGCTAGGGGTTTTCGACAATTAATCTTATTTAGTGGAAAATTTTCTTGAATATTATTCATAATGTAGTGTAGCATGGGGAAATAATGGCAATATCATGATGTCAAAAGCAACAGAGTTGATTTTTTTTACACTTAAAAAAATGCCCGGGTTCACACACAGCAATTTTTCTTGGCGCAATTTAGAGTTTATAGCAGAGTAAAGAAAAATTCAATGACATTTTCTTAAAGAAAAATTCAATGACATTTTCTTAAAGAAAAATTTCAATGACATTTTTTCTTAAAAAAAAATTTCAATGGAAATTTTCTTAAAGAAGAATTCAATGAAATTTTCTTTAAAGAAGAATTCAATAAAAAATTTTCTTAAGAAAAATTCAATGAAATTTTCTCCTTTAAAGAAAAATTCAATGAAAGTTGTTCATAAAGAAAAATGTTCTTAAGGCAAAATCATTCACAAAAATTTTCCTTTATATATTTATTAAAAAAGAAAATTTTAACAAACACATTTTGTAAGAAATTTTAGTCGATTATATTATTATATATAAAGACTTTCCTATATAAAGACATCTATAAACGATTAACTTCTATAATGAAAAAGATAATTTTCTCGATAATATTTCTATCTTAAAGAAAAATGTAATGAAATTTTCTTAAAGAAAAATGTAATGAAATTTTCTTAAAAAATTTTCTTAAAGAAAAATTCAATGAAATTTTCTTAAAGAAAAATTCAATGAAATTTTCTTAAAGAAAAATTCAATGAAATTTTCTTAAAGAAAAATTTTCTTAAGGAAATATTCAAAGAAAATTTTCCTTTAATAATTTATTAAAAAAGAAATTTTAACAAACATTTTGTAAGAAATTTATCGATTATATTCTTTATATAAAGATATATTCTTTATATAAAAGACATATCGATAATTTTCTGTAAAGAAAAAATATTTATCATAAAAATTCTAATGAAAAATTTTATCAAACCTTTTCTTCAAAAAAAGGAAATTTTAACAAAACTTTTCTATAAAAAATGATCGATAACTTTCTATATAAAAAAGTTTTATTGATAATTTTCTATATAAAAAGAAGATTTGCCGATAACTTTTTATTTAAAAAAGATTTATCGATTACCTACTATTTAAAGAGATTTAACGATAGCTTTCTATACAAAAAAAGATTTATCGATAACTTTCTAAATAAAAAGATTTATCGAACATTTTGTTTATAGACACAAAATTCATCGTATTTATCGAAAATTTTCTATATAAACAGAAAAATTATCGAAAATTTTCTCTATAAAAAAGAAAAAAAAAAAAAATGTTATCGAAATTTTTTTTCTATAAAAAGAAGATTTATTGACAATTTCCAATATAAAATAGAAATTTATCGAAAATTTTCGCTATAAAAATTTATAGAAATTTTATTTTATTTATAGAAAAAGAAAATTTATCGAAAATTTCCACTACAAAAAGAAAACTTACACAACATTTTCTATATAAAATGAAAATTTATCGAAAATTTTCTCTATAAAATGAACATTTATAAAAATATTTTTCGATAAAAAGAAAATTTATCGAAATTATTCTCTATAAAAAAAAATATCGAATTATTTCTCTCTATAAAAGGAAAATATCCTCTATAAAAAAATTTTATCGAAATTTCCTCTATAAAAAAAATTTATCGAAAATTTTCTCTATAAAAAAAAATTTATCAAAAATTTTCTCTATAAAAGAAAATTTATCGAAAATTTTCTCCACAAAATGAAAATTTATCGGAAAATTTCTATATAAAAACTTTATCAAAAATTTTCTCTATAAAAGAAAATTTATCGAAATATTATCGGAAAATTTCTATATAAAAAATTTATCGAAATTTTTCTCTAAAAAAAAAAAAGAAAATTTATCGAAAATTTTGTCTATAAAATAAAATTTATCGAAATATTTCTTTCCATAAAATGAAAATTTATCGGAAAATTTCTATATAAAAAATTTATCCAAATTTTTCTCTATAAAAAGAAAATTTATCGAAATTTTTTTATTTTTATAGAAAACATATTTATCAAACATTTTCTCCATAGAAAACATATTTATTAAAAATATTCCCTATAAAAAACAAATTTATCGAAATTTTCTCCATAGAAAACATATTCATCGAACATTTTCTTCATAGAAAACATATCTATCGAAAATTTTCTCTATAGAAAACATATTCATCGAACATTTTTTCCTCTACAGAAAACATATTTATTGAAACATTTCTATAGAAATCAAAAATTTTTATCAAAGATTT
Organism: Phormia regina; assembly: GCA_001735545.1. Classification (NCBI taxonomy): domain Eukaryota; kingdom Metazoa; phylum Arthropoda; class Insecta; order Diptera; family Calliphoridae; genus Phormia; species Phormia regina. The sequence continues at coordinate 5,004 of MINK01175013.1, forward strand.
ATAGATTCTTTTCGCATAAATAGAAGATTCATCCATAACTTTTTACAGGAAAAGATTTATCGATAATTTTCTATATATAAAAAAAAGCAATTGTCGTCAATTTTCTTTATAAAAATAAAAATGATTTTGCAATTATTTCTTTCTCGGTAATTTATAATTTTGAAATTTTTTTTCTTTTTTTTCATTTTCGGTGATTTTTTCTATTTTGGTGTTTTTTTTTTTTTATTTTATTCATTATGTTAAGGCAATGAAACGCTTCTATTTATCGATAATTTTCTTAAAAAAAAAAAAAAAAAAAAAAAATAATAAAATTTATCGAACGAAAACGGTTTATAAAAATAAAATTTATTGAACATTTTCTTATAAGAAAAAGATTTATATTGTAATTTTTTCCGTCTCGAAAATTTTATGATTTTGGCGTTTTTTTTTTTTAATTAATTACGGCGTTTTTATTATTTCATTGTTAAGGATAGCCAAACACTTATATTTTTCTACGAATTTCTTTTTATTATTATTTTTTTAATTTTCTATTTCACCAAATACTTTCGAATTATTAAAAGCATTTCGCTTAAACAAAATTATACTTACTATATTACTTTTCACATAAGTTTTTTCATTCTTACCTGCAAATAAAAGAAAACAGAAAAGATTTTTATAAATTGTTTTTATTTTAAAATACTTTTAAATATTAATATAAAAAATAATTAAAAAAATATTGTATAATCCAATGATCTCACATTGTACCCAAAAAGTAACGTTAAATATTTCCAAAAGTTATCAAATATGAGATCAATGATCTTAGCTAATATGAGAGATACTAAAAATTTTCGTGTTCAAATTAAAGATTTGTCTAATGTGAAATATTTTAAAATAAAATCTTTGATATATTTATGTTCGATTTAAAAAATCTACTCTCTTAAAACATACATAACATTTATGTCCATTAAACATAAATATAATTTGTGAACATAATATAAAACTTCTTTTTTATAAATATTATTATATTAAGTAATCAAGGTTATTAGTTATTGAGATTTAATGATCATTAAAAGCCCCTATAAAATAAAAATAATTACAAGAAAAAAAAATACTTTTTTTTTGTGTGTTAAGCTTCACAGGTACTTGTTTAAAGCGACATTTGGGGATAAGAAAAAAAAGTTTTGTATTTCCCTTCTAAAAAAAATATTAAAATTAACCAACAAAAATTTATCATTTTATGCTGGTAGAGAGATCAGATCATCAGAGTGTAGTAGAGTATGAAAACATTGATTTTTTTTTAAACCTTAAGTGAATTCATTAAAAAACAAAAAAATTTTAAAATTAAAAAAAAAAAAAAACTATGTTGAAAGTACTTTTGTTTCTTCTAAGCATTCCATAAGGAACAGTGGGCCGAATTTTGAGATTTTTTTGTTATAATTTTCAAAGTAACTAAAAATATACAAAATCATATTCCTTTCTTGGGCTGTAAAAGAGGCAACATTTTAATTACAATTGCTTCAGATAAGTTTAAGCAATTTATGAATTGTTAAAGCATATTTTGGCATATTTTAAGCTTTATATTATATTTTACTATATTTTTATAGAAAATTATTATTTGAGAGCATATTTTTGTAATTTAAAAAGGAATAATTTTGCATTTTTACATTTGAAAGTAAAAAATTTGCAAATTTTATGCTTAACAAAAACTGTTCCTATATTTTCATATTTTAAAGAAAACTTTAATAAATTAAAAAACATTTTTTGCATATTTTAAAAAGCTTAAAAAAATAAAAAAGCTTAATTTTGCCTTTTTGCACTAAAAAGTGCAAATTGTATTTGACTATATTTACATAGAAAATCAATATTTTAGAACATAACTTAAAAGAATTTATTTCCATATTTAAAAAAAAAAAACTTAAAAAATTAAAAAAGAAGCTAAATTTTCCCTTTTTGTACCAAGAAAGTGTAAATTTTGTTCTATATTCAAGAGCACAACTTTGCCTTTTTACAAAGAGTATATTTTCATAGAAAATTAATATTTTAAAGTAAATTTAAGCCACTAAGAAAGGCATATTTTTGCATATTTTATACTAAAGAGCATAAATTTTACTTTTTTGCATTTAAAAATGCAAAAATTTTACATATTTTAGCCTTAACAACATATTTCTACTATATTTTCAAAAAGTCATAGTTCTGCATATTTTTTATTAAAAAACATATTTTTGCCTTTTTGCACTAAAAAGTAAACATTTTTGTTTTATATTAAAGAGCACAATTTTGCCTTATTACAAATACTATATTTTCATAAACAATTATTATAATCAAAAAGGCATACTTTTGCATATTTTATATTTTAAAGCATATTTTAAAGCATATTTTTGCATATTTTATACTAAAGAGCATAAATTTTACCTTTTTGCATTTAAAAGTGCAACAATTTTACATATTTTAGGCTTAAAAACATATTTTTATTATATTTCCATAGACAATTATTATAATTAAAAAGGTATATTTTTGCATATTTTATATTAAAAAGTATAACTTTGCCTTTTTGCAACTACTTTATATTCTTAGGAAATTAATATTTTAGAGCATATTTTAGTAATTTAAAAAGGCATATTTTTAAAAATTCTATATTAGAAAGCATAATTTTTGCCTTTTTGCATTTAAAAGTGCAAAAATTTTACATATTTTAGGCTTAAAAACATATTTTTATAATATTTCCGTAGACAATTATTATAATTAAAAGGGCATAGGGTTGCATATATTATACTAAAAAAGCCTTTTTGCACTAAAAAAGTGCAAATTTTTGTTTTATATTAAAAAGCATAACTTTGCCTTTTTGCAAATACTTTATATTCTAAGGAAATTGATATTTTAAAGCATATTTTAGTAATTTAAAGAGGCATATTTTTACAAATTCTATATTAGAAAGCATAATTTTTGCCTTTTTGCATTTAAAAGTGCAAAAATTTTGCATATTCTATGTTAAGCCTAAAATATATAACATATTTTTGTTAGATTTTTATAGAAAATCATTATTTTAGAGCACATTTTAGAAACTTAAAAATCATAATTTTTGCATTTTGGCACATAAAAGTGCATATTTTATGTAAAGCCTAAAATATATATTTTTCATAGAAAACATTATTTTACAGCATATTTTAGTAATTTTAAGAGCATATTTTTGCATATTTTAAATAAAATCACAATCACAATTTTTGCCTTTTTGCACTAAAAAAGTGCTAATTTTTGTATATTTTACACTTAACAACATATTTTATAATATTTTCAAAGAAAATTAATATTTGTAAAGCATATTTAGCCATTTAAAAGACATATTTTATACTAAAAACACATTTTTTGCCTTTTTGCACTTAAAAATGCAAAATTTTTGTATATTTTAGGCTAAACATATTTTCTATATTTCCCTTAAAACAAAACATTATTTGAAAGACATATTTTATACCAAAGATCATAATGAGAGCAAAATGTTTGCATTTTTTGATTTTCAAAGGCATATTTTTGCACATTTATACTACATTTTTGCCTTTTTGCACTTAAAAGTGTAAAATATTTGCATATTTTGCAAACAATAGAAATGTTTACTTAATTTAGAAAAAAATTCAAAATTTAAAGAACCATTACTTTTTATTTTAAAACTAGTTTTTAATGAGTTGAGAATGACTCTAAAATCAAAAAGGCCCACTGTCATCTATAATTTTATCCATACGCACTTTATGTATTGTAAAACATTCACCACTAAACAATATATAACTAAATTGTATGTATATATATATGTATGTATGTATGTATGTATGTATGTATGTATGTATGTATGTATGTATGTATGTATGTATAAAAAAAAATGTTAAATGTATGAAATAAAACATCATCATTATTATTGTTATTATTATGATTTCATTATAACTGAAACTGACTTCATATTCTCCAATACTCGTTGTTGTTGTCGTAATCGTTGGTTGTACTGTACAATATACAGACCAACCTGAAGAAGACAAGTTCAAGGCCTTTTTTGGTTTATTGTAGAAACAATTTTTGTTGTTGTTGTTGTTTTCGAAGCTGTCTTGAAATGGCTATATATATATGTACATATATTGGTTGGTTAGTTGTTGAATGGTGTTTGTTGGTTGCCTGATTCGTTGTTTAGTTAATGTTGAACAATTATAATTCGAAAAAAAATATATGTGTGCGTAATGTTTTTTTTTTAGGAATTAATGTTATTTTATTTTATTTTTTTGTTTGCTGCCATCATATACATACAAATAATATTATACTAGTAACTACAATAAGCAGCTAAATCACCAAATATAATGATTTCTATGGAATTATGATTAATTAGTGTTAATTACACGCTTTTATTTCCAACCAAGCAACATTGCCAACACAACACTACCACATACAGAGTTATTAAAGAAGCAGCAAAGTAACAACTACAATTAAGAAGAAAAAATATATACATATTTGTTGTATTTACAACAAAGAAAATAGCCATTATCATCATCATAATCATCCACACCAAATATCTTACCATATATATGGTTGGTTTGGGACATTATTTTCTTGTGATATTGTTATTGCTATGATTGGCTCTAAGTAATGGTTAACTTTCAAAAAAATAAAAATATGTTGCTATTTCTATTGTAGTTATTTATTATTTTTTTTATAAATAAATATTTCTTTATTTAATTTTTTTTCTCGTATTTTGAAAATCATCATAGCAATTAATTAGTTAATAAGCTTAAATTATTTTTTATAAAATGTTTGGGGTAAAAATCAAGTTTTATTTTTAAAGATATGAAATCATTTAATTGCAGACATAATAGTATTTTGTTATGGTTACATAAAAATTACAATTTGGGATTAATTAATCCTACTACAATATTAGATTTTAAATAATTGACTGTTGTCAATTCTTTCAATTTTATTTTCTCTTATCTCTTTAAAATCTTAAATAAATTTAAAAATGTATAAGGTATTAAAGAAAATATTAAACAATTGTATTAGGGTCTCCCCTTAATATTTATTATTTTTTCTTAACAAAATTTCCAATTGATTTTTGTAACTTCAATACCCAATTTTAATCAATTTGTTAATAGATTTGACAATATCCGTCCGTCTGTAACAATATACATAATTAACCATAGTTCTTATAAACATAAACCCTTTTCCCGAAAATCTCTTAAACGAGATATTAGTAGCATTAAGTTAATATTTGATAGTTCCTCATGTATAAAAAGAAATGTACCGGAAAATTTTCTATTAAAAAATAAATAATAACAAAAAATTGTTATAAAAAAAGTTACCGATAATTTTTCCTTTCATATAAAACAAAAGATTTATCGTCAAATACATAGCTACATTAAAATAATTTTCAGCCAAAACTTTGTATACAAAATAATTAATCTATAACTTATCTATAAAATTAAACGAAATTCTTTTCACAAAAAATATGGATATTTTCTATAAAATATGAAAATTTATTGATAATTATCTATATAAAAAGAAAAATTATCGAATATTTTCTCTAAAAATGAATCGAAAAATTCTATAATAAGAAAAAATTACTTCACTAATTATGGAAAAATTTTATTGAAACTTTTGTCATAAAAAATTATTTATTTTTATTTTTTGAAAACTTTTCTTTTGGTTTTTTATTTTGGATCGTTTTCGTTTGGGTGATTTTTTTTCTATTTTGGCATCTTATTATACATTTATTCCTTTATTTATTAATTTATTTATGTAAATAATGAATATTATTTCGAACTTTTTATGAGTTAATAATTTTTATAAGTTCATTATTGTAATAATTTTTGTAGAATACAGAAAATGACATTAGCAGGATGGAATGCATTTTCTGATCCGCTACGATCTTCATCAAAAATTATTTATTTATTTATTTTTTTATTTATTTATGTATTTACAAGCTTATTGACCCGGCGTTGCGCGGGTTTTATTGAATAACAATATAAATAAAAATTTTTTTTTTTATGAAAAATTCTTCTACAGTAAAGGATGTTTCAACATGAAATGGAATCCGTTTTGACATGGAATCACTGACTTCAAAATTCTTTAAAAATATAATAAACCATCATATGAACGAATAAGTACCACAATGCCCCCTAATGAATTTTCATTAACTTAGAACCATGTATCTAAATTAAAAATTATAGAAATTTCAAAAACTACCATCAGAACAAAAAGGTACCATAAAATCTCCTCTTATGCATTCACATTAATTAAGGACTACATATCTCAATAATTTCATCTTTCTATGTTCATAATTATAAAAAAATCAAAAAATACCATTAGAAGAACAAAAAAAGTACCACAAAGTCCCCTCTTATGAATTCTCAATAACTAAGGACAACATATCACAAATTTCATGTTTCTAAATTCATAATTATAGAAATCCCTACTTATGGATTTTTATTAACTAAAGACCACATATTCCTAATTTCATGTTTCTAGGTTCAAAAATAAAGAAAATTCCAAAAGTACTATTAGAAGAACAAAAAAATACCACAAAGTCCCCCTTTGTGAATTCTTTCCAACATCGGACCATGCGTATTTAATTTCATGTTTCTAGTTTAAATATTACAGACAATTTAAAAAAAGTATCATCAGAAGAACAAAAATTACCAAAAAGTCCCTTCTATTGATTTGTTACTCATAGGACCATATATCTTTAAGTACCAGAAATTTCTCTCTTCTGAATTCTTATCCACATAGGACTACATTTACTTAATCTTATGTTTCTATGTTTAATATAATTGAAAATTCATTACTAAAATTGAGTAAAATGTAATTTCCCGCTTTTACCCCTTTTTAGGTACTTATTTCACACATCGATGTAACCAAAATTGTATTCCAATAAATTTCTAAATTCTAGTAGTATCTCATATTAAAATCCTCATATGAATATTTCAATAAATATAAAAAAATAAAAATATTTTATGAAAAAAGTACCAAAAATAGGTACGATTTTTTGTATCTCTTAAACGTTTAAATTTCTCATTTTTTGATAAGTTAGGAATATGATATAAATTTTATCCGTATGTTCATTGGTTTCAAAGATACATATGGTGCCAAAAAAAGTACCAAAATACAGTTTTTATCCGATTTCCCTAAAGAGACCGATTTTAAAAAAAGTACCAGACACCTGTCCAATTATTTTTTAAATGAATAACGATAACTATTCAACTTTTTTGTATCATAATTAGTTTGCGAGTTTTTATCGTTTTTACCCCCTAAACATTCGAATTTCCAAAAATCTCGTCTTAGTGGATCTATATGGAGGGAGACCAACCTACGTCTCTCTAGTTTCAGCCGTTTGGGCTGTGGGATGATGAATCAGTCAGTCAGTCAGTAACGTTACTCTTT
>MINK01175014.1:8297-19399 GCA_001735545.1 Phormia regina
TTTTATAGAAAAAAAAAATCATGTGAGTTGGTATAAATTATTAAGTTAATAATTTTACCCGCTATAACTCTTAAGTATTAAAGGGACTTTTAAATTTTATATTCTGCACACTATGAGAAAATATCTTTATATAAAGCGGTAATTTTTATTTAAATCGATTCAGCGTTGGGGTAAAAAGGGTCGCAAAGTGGCGTTTATTGAATTTTAAAATTAACTTTTAAACAAATTGGGTACCGAAAAAAATAGACAAAATTTATGTATCAAACGATAAAGGTCATTACGTAGGTTGCGTGGTTTTTGAGTACTGAGCTGTCAAAGTCAACAATGAAATTCTCGGTGAATTTTTTTAATAAAAAGTGCTTTAAAAAGGAAAAATTTAAAATGGAACCATTAAACTTTAGGTATTATTTTTTTTTTCTATGCAAGAATTTGTAAAATTAATTTTTTGTCCATGGTATTTTTTGTAATTTTTTGAAAATAGTCCAAATAATTTGCACTAATTTTCAAATTTCATGGATGCAACTAAAAATCATAACAAGACTTGTTTCTGACAAATTGTCTGAAGAATATTTCATATGTCTACTTAAATATTCTGAAAGTAAAATCGTGCGCATGCATTTTGCCCGATTTTAGAATTTATATTTTTGTGAAAAAACTCCGAGTTGCTCCAAACCAAAAATAAGTTAAGTGGGACTTTTTCATTTTTTACTTGGGTTTATTTTTGTTATTATTATTGTATTTTGTTTATTGAGTTTTGCACAATTAATTTATATGAGGCAAACATGTAGTAGAACAAGAGAAACCAAACGAAAAATATTTAATTAGACTTTGGTAAGTCCCGATACAACATATCTAGTTATGGGGAAAAAGTAATGAAAACAAAATATATAGACCTACCCGCAATCTGCAGTTGATCTGCTTATTCTTCAGTGAAGACGAGTATAATATTTCAGAACACAAAAACAGTAAATACTTGATGGCTCAGATTTCACGGAAAGCAGCCTGAAGAAAAGTTATAGTGGATTAGAATGTTTAGAGGTTGTTTTATTGTATATTAAAAATTAATTTTAAGAAACAACAATTTTTCTTAATTGATTTTTTTCTAAAAATGATTTTTTTTACCTTACTATATAAAAATAATAAAAACGTCAAAAGTTGATCACATAAAAGTAACTGATATCACTTCCTGAAGTTATGCTTATTTTTGATTAACTAGTAAAAGAATCAAAACAAATTGTGATTATTTAATATTGATCCATTTTTTCACATGTGACAGACAGACGGACGTTGTTGCCATTCAGCAAAAAAAAACAAATCATAGAGATCTAATAGTATATTTTTTAACTACTGTAAAGAACAAACAAGCTGTTAGTTATTAAGTATTCATTAACGCACTTCCAGAATTATGCGCATTTTCTAGTCCCAATGTATAGACAGAACGACGGACATTACTATTCCTGCCAAAAAAAGGAATCCCAAAAATTACAAATGGTTTTTTTTTACACCTTCGACAAGAAAATCCACAATACCGAAGTCCGTTTTATTTTTATTAAAAAGGTGTTTAATAACAATATACACTGGAGCATTTCCTATAAACGGCACACTACTTTAAAAAAAAAGTAAAAAATTAAACAAGAAAATATTAGGGGGCTATAATTGTGTATTAATTTAAGTTAATGACTCACTTTGAAAATATTGTTTAACAAAAAAAATTCATTTGTACTTTAATTATTTTTTTTTTTTTTACTTAATTTTCGATATAACAGCCATTTTTAAGGGTATTTTTCCCTTAAAAATGGCTGTTTAAGATGTTTGGACCAATTGAGCATTATTAATAAGGTGGATGAATCCTTTGTTATGAATTGTTTCAAAATACGGTCCTGGCTTGATTCCACTAATTTATTAAAGCAGATTCGGAATCAATCCTCCAGACTGTTTAATTCTTAAGTTTCAGCTCTGTCACAGTCTTTATGCCTTCATTCTGGGCATTATTTGCATAAACTACGGGCCATGTATCCCCACAATGTTTTCCATTGGTTAAGTCCGGACTACAAGACCGGCCAATATAATTTATTACAAATAAATCAAATTTATAAAAAAAATCACAGATTTGTATTTGAAATTATATATACGATATGATATACGATATTATACTTGAGTAAATACCTTTTCAATGGTATATTTTTTATTTAAATCGAATGTTTTGTATGAGCGTATAAGGAATTCCATTGCTAAATAATGAGTTAGAATGTTATTATGATAACACTGCACTACTTACCCTAGAGAGAAAAGAAATAACCCAAAACATGTCTCGTAATTGATCCAAAGTGAAAGGGACCGGTTGGAGCTCTAAAACTTTGTATGAGCTGGACCTGTCACTTTAACATGGCGTTAAAGGAGAGAGGGGGAGAAATTTACCCATTTAACCAGTTTTGAGACAGGTCACGGAACTAACCCGGAAGGGCGTATTCAGTATTATTAAATAAAATACAATTTTGTAAAAACAAATAGAAATTTATTTTACTTTTGTATATTTTTTTTGCTAATGTTGGCATCCCGAATCGAACTTAGGTTACTTTTACTTATCTCATATTTTAAGCCTTACACGCTTATCACTCAGCCACGCGAGTTGCTAATTGTTCATCAGCTCTGGTTCTCAACTAGAACTTTGATGACAGTTAAGTGTCAAACGGTACTTAAATGGAACTTTAGTGGCTAATAGGTATCAATTGGTACTCAACTGGTACTAAGTGACCGGTACTATTGCACCAATTGCTACTAATTTCCCGCAGGGTACTTACACTTTAGCAATTTAACTCATTATTTTAACACGTTGATATTATAAGAGGCAACTAGTTACAATATATGCTTCCAAAAAAGGTCTTAAATAATTATTAACTCTAATATAAATGCATATTTTTCTATTCAATAGTTACACAATTACTTACATGTAATGCCGAGAGGTTAACTGTTAACTTCTATGTATTGCAGACGAGATGTTGATGTTGGCGTTGCATTGAAAAGTATGTTGTTCGGTAAATGATAATACATTTTTCTCCAAGATATTATAAGTATGAAAAAAATTTAAAGGGAATACCTTTAGGTATTAAGGGATTAAGGGATCACAGCCCAATTATTAGTTATTACTTTTAAATACTATCAACAGTTATAGAAATATTAAAACATTTTCTGAAAATAAATGAAATTTTATATTTACAATTTTACATTAATAATTCTTTAATAATTAATAGAAACAAAAAAATTTTAAATCCAACATAATTTTTTTGCGTGTAGAAAATTATTTTTTCTCAATGAACCTTATAATTTTATATATGTATATCATAAAAAATATGCCATCAAACAATAAGAGACCCAAAGAAACCATTAAAGTACTAACCATAAAGCACTTTAAAAACTCCAGCATAATATACATGTATTTACTAATGAAAACCACCAAAAAAAATAAAGAAATTTTCTGTTAATTTCAATTTATTTTGCTATGGTTTTTAATACAAATTTATTTTTTTGTTTTTGTAACAAGAAAATAAATCCACACAAAAATGAAATAATTTTTTTTTTAATTGTTTCTCGATGCACTTGAGTGGTATTTCGTGGTACATGCACATGCTTGTAAATGTAGAAGTAATATGACTTTGTTGTAGTATATAAGTAAAATATATTGAAAATTAATAAGAAGGATTTATTTATGTTCAGATACCAACAACAACAATAACAACCATGACAACAAGAAAACTATAGAACTTCTTTAAATGCAGGAAATGTAAAATGATAGTAAGACATTTAGTAAATGATCGGCTCTATTGAACCATTTAAAGACCACCACCATCAATGACAATAACAACAACCACTACTAACTGGCTGCTACTTTATACGACTTACTTATGTACTTACATACGTGGTTGACTAATTGTATGGAAAATTATAGAAATTCGTAAATGTTTTTTTTTTTTATTTTTCTTTTTTTGTTAAATTAGTTTGAGTTGAAAAAAATAATTTACATTTTCTAAGTTTTGAAAAGAATTTATTAAGAACCCACCCTTAGTTACATTTTAAAGCAGAAAATTTAAATTTAATTTGATTTATTTGTAGTAATCATATTTTTGTATAGATTTTGTAATATTATGTATTTATTTGAAATTTGATATTTATAACTAATTAATTAAAACTCATAATTAAATTTCAATTGTGGTATTATTTTTCAAATTCTAGCAAAATTTGTTTGAAAACAAAATGATGCATATATTTCATTAAATATCAATAACAATTTCTTACATTTTAATCACAGATAAGTATAAATATTTTAAAAATTATTAAAAATACTTTAATTAATTAAGACATCTTATAAATATCTTTAAAATATTACTTAGTTTTAATACAGTATTTAATAATGCTACTAAAATATTTAAATTGCTGCACACGTTGGTTCCAAAACGCTTATTTTGGAAATAATTCTGTAACTATTGAAACGTTAGAGAAAATTTCACATTTTTAACTTGATTTAGAGGAGTATAGATTTCTAACGGGTCTGTATGAAAGTGGGCGGCTTTCCAAAGTTGGCAATATCGGGTATGTATTTTTTTGTTTGTTTGTTAACGCCAAAAACTAATTTATATTATGACAAAACAGAAATTTTATACATAAACGAGCTAAACCTGGTGCGCTAGGGGATATCAAATATTTACTACCGTTTAAGGGTTTTTAAAAAAGTAGGCGTGAAGTCCAACCCATTTTGATATGCACTGGTACCATCTGTGTGTTAAATTTCGTTAAAATCTGTGCAGCTGCTCAAGAGTTAAAAAATGGGAGTAACATCCAATCGATATCATGTATAGCCTAATGAGGGCGTTCGAAAAAATTTTAACATGTATAATATTCAATAACTTCGATGCGGTTGATCTTAAAATTTTCATTATTTTTCATTTTATTGATAATTTATTACAGATCACAGAAAAATATAACATTTATAGTTCTAAACACTATTTATGAACTTATGGATCTATTTTTGGTAACCCTTCCGTTAGAGTAGTATCTTCTTTTAAAATCTTCGGTATTTTGGAACATTTTTTTTGTGTTTTTCAATTTATTTTTCACAAGAGCTAAGCTATAAATAATTTGGAAAATTTACCTCTCTTGGTACAAAAACTATATTATTGTTTTGGTACCATTCCATAGCTTTCTTACAGTAGTGACAAGATACCAAATCGGGCCAAAAATGTGTGGACATGTATTTATAGATCTGAATGTAACAAATAAATTTCCTTTTTTGAGGCAACAGCAATAAGCTTGTTACACCTGGAATTTTTTAGCAAATTTTGTCTTCCCTAGGGTCCTAAAGTTATCATTAACATTGCCTCAAGTATTTACAATATAAAAGTTTTGCAAAATAAGCTTAATTTTAATTTCTGTGTCTTATTTTTGGCTTCTAAATTTTTTGCAGCATTCCTGTTTTACTCTTTTTGGATTTTATATGCTTCTTCTTCTTCTTCTTTGCTTTAGCTTTAAATTTTCGCACCAAATAGTCAAAACACTGATCTAACCGGTCTGCTTTTCTAGCAGATGAGTTTGGAGTTGGACGGAAAATTGAAAGCATATTGAAAGCTTTAAATTTTCCGTCCTTCCCAATATCATGTGGACCTTTTTTTCTTTCAGAACCATGTTTTCTATCAATGGTCAAATTTTGTTCATACTGTTTAATAACATTAGAAACAGTTTGAAGAAAAAAAATGGATTTTTGAAATTTTTAATAATTTGTGGCACGAACATCTTTTTTGTCACTAATTTTGATCAAAATCACGATAAATAAGTATGGTTGAAGTATTTTTCAATGATAACTAAATCAAAACAAATTTTAATATTGCTTCCGAAAAATGTGATGAGGCAAAAAGTATTCTAATATTTTTTCGATCGCACTCCTTATAACAACTACCGGCACTGGTTTTTATAACCTACACCACTATAGGTAATTGAAGTATTATGCGTTTGTGCTGACATTTGTAACTTATAGAAATAATTATCCTACACCCACTTAAAGTATACCAATCGATTTAGAATCACTTTTTAAATCGATCTGACGATGTCCGTCCGTTCGTCCATCTGACTGGCAGTCTATGTAAATCTTCTGCCCAATGCATAGGTCGCACATTTGAAGGTAATTCAATGAAATTTGGTATGTAGTACTTTTATGTTGTAAGGACTAAGCTTATTGAAACTGGTGGGGATCGGTCCATTATTTCACCTGGCCCCCACACATATGTCTCCCGGAAATAGGGTTTAAACTATCAAAAGCGCCTTAAAAATAAGAATATTTTAACAAAATTCGGTGAAAATAAGTTCTATAGAAATATCAATATTTGTACCAAATTTTATGGATTTCGGTCCATAATTGGCCATAGATCTCATATAAATGCTTCCTTAGGAAACCACGCGCATAGATTCATACGAATATTAGTTTTTTTTTTTCAATATTTACCAGATTCCTTACAAAATTATAAATAATATTACTGTAAGAATCATATAATTATATGAAAACGTTTATAATTTATATAAATTTGAAGTTGGAACAGTTATTTTTTTTTTTTTTTTTTTTCTTTTTTTAAAGTTTTTTTTTTTCAAAAAGTTGGCAATATTTACTCCCTGATAAAATTAGTTTTCTGTTCTGGACTTTATAATTTTTTTATGTTTTCAAAAAAAGTCTTAATGAAAATGCGTTAAAGCAAAGCCGGGTAATGGTCCTATCCAATCCAAAATTTTTGGAAAAATTGTTTTTCTTTTTCCGTTATGTTCTCAAATTTAAAGCTGGAATCGGCTTAAAATTATTTTAATTATATAGCCCTATATGTTAGTTATACATCCAAAAAGTATTTTCTGGTAGAAGCCCCTTATAACGACAGGCTGACCATTTCAATGAAAAAACTAAAGTTTTTAAAATATGTTTTAAACTGTTTGGGATTTTGGTGTTTTCCTGTAAAAAAATGCGTAAATTTTTAATTTTCTGATTTTAGGACAAGTTTATATAAATTTTACTGAAATTTCAAAAAAATATAATTAATCCTTTAAATTTTATTTAAGTTTAAATATTATTTAATTAAAAAAAAACAGTAAAAATTCAAAAATTCAAAATTTTTAGTCCTTCAAGTAAACCTGCGATGAAATCATCAAATTTATGGCGAAAACCAGAGTCAATTGAACATAAATTATTTACAAAATAATATATATTATTATCGTTCTTCAATGTCCTTTAATGTTAAGTAAAATTATGAAACAATTTCGTTAAATCAATGAACTTTTTTGTTGATTTCAAAATATATTATTAAATTCAGATAATTGTAAAAATCTATTGATTGCTTTTAAATAAAATATTTTTTCAGTATCTCTGTAAAATATATTTTCTATTTCTTCAATATTTTCCTGCCTGTAAGGCTCTTGTTTATACCAAAAAGGAAATCTTAAAATATAGCATGTTTTAACTTGTCTCCCAAAAATTCTAAATGTCATTAATGATGCATTCAACATTAAATTGTATACAACTTAATTTCATTATTTTCAAAATGCCAAAAGGACTCGCATCATTATTTATTGATTTTCTAGTTTTTTTTTGTTCTGTTTATTTTTATCTTGTTGTTTTCTAAAACATTTCACATGTCACCCTTATAATTTTACTATTGTTGTTATTTCTATAAATATATTTTTTTGTACCATAACAAATTTCAAGTGAAATTATTTGTAATATTTACACCAACATACGAATTTTTTATTTTCATGCTAAAACACTCAGCAGGATTGCAAATACTCGTACGTCTATGGACAATTTATTTTTGGGTCTTATTGTAACAGTGACAGGACATACAAATAAATACTGACATACATAATCACACATACAAAAAAAATATACTAATATAACGTGTTAGTATGTGTGTGTGTGTATATATAGAAACAAAAATAGATGAGGATAAAAGAGAAACAGACACACTTTGCAACAAAAAAAATAGCTGAAAAAAATATAGCTACGGTTTGGTCATAGACGTTTTGAAAGTTTATTATGCCCAATAGGAATTCTTGGTAAAAGAAAATATATTTATTAAATTATTTTTATATATATATATTTTTTTTTAATTCCAAAAACGTTTATATTTATTTACATATGAAATGGGCCTAAGGTGTATAATATAAATATTTAAACAAAATTTTGTCCACAGAAATGGCATAAGAATTATCATGCTATCAACAGACAGACAGAGGGACAGGCATATCTAGATCATCTTATATTTATACTAGGACCTAGAATATACATTAGAGTGTCCCATAGACAAAAATTTTGTAGGAGCACCCCTCAAACGATGCGTAAAATTAGCTGAATATGAGAAAAATATGAAATAAAAAAATTAAATTTATCTTCGGTTCCCTACTAGAGATTAAGTGTCATGGGTCTAGAACATTTGGTCCAAATTATAGTATTGAGTTTAGTCTTGAAATGGGAATCAAAAAATTCGTAATTTTAAACCAATTATGTTATTCGCAAAAATTTTGGTCCATAAATCGTCATTTTTGAACATCATGCAAAATAAATTTGGATATTTTTCTTAAAAAAATAGATAAGAATTTTATAATTTTATTCCTTTTAAGGATAATATTTTAAAAAATTACATTATAGTAAGGACTGTTGATAATTTTCCAGATTTAAAAAAAATTGTTCATCAAAATACCTTGAAAAGTCTTTTAGCGAATGGAAATCCTATTGAAAAAAAAATTTAAAATATTTTTTCCATAACCAGCATAAAATTACGAATAATTTGATTCCCATTTCGATTAAAAAATCGAAACTTTTTTTACTAAAATGTATGGGACCCATGATTTTAAAAACGCTGGTACTCAGCTAATTTTTACTCATCGTTTGAGGGTTGTTCCCACATCGAAATCTTGAAAAACTCTATTCTCAGTTAGGGGTTCGTAAATCATTTTTCTCCATAATCCGAAAATTTTGCCTTAAGAAACACTATCCCGTAAATTCCGATTCAAATTTTTAAATCTATACTTAAACTATCTTAAAGATTTCCAAGTGACTACTAATAAAATATACTATAAAAAATACAAAATAGAAATAGTAAAAGAGAGAAAAAAAATCACTGTGAAATTCAATGTCATTACTGAAAATAAAATTCTCTATGAGGGTGGAATTTCAATTGCTTATTCATGATTTTATAGGGATACAAATAAAAACAACAACTAAAGCCCCACAATATCTAAAATGCCACTCAATACAATTGAACTAAATCGTTGAATTTAATATCCGAAGTAAAAGTAGGATTTACTCAAATACACATACTAACAAATAAATACACGTACAAAAGGTACATACATATATCTATAGTTTTTGAAATATGTTTATATAAATCGATAGAAAAGTTATTTCACAGTGTTGGTATTTTATTTTATTTTTTTAGTTTTTTTTTCTCATAAGTTTTCTAGGTAATTAAGATAGTTTGGAATTAGCACAAAAATAAAAAATAAAAAAAAATAGCAAAACGGATAACACACCCATCTTGATTAAGAAACTAGAACAATGAAATAAATTGTATTTTATTTTTGATTGACTTCTAATTTTCTTTTCAAATTATTAGAAATAACGAAATTTTATCAAGAATTAACAATGAAATAAAACACGTATCATTTTAATTTCCTATTAATATTATTAGATTGCTTTAATAGCGTCACTATTAAAAGAGTTTAATCATGAAACATTTAATTGAAGTATATTTATTTAATTGTTTATATTAAATTAAGTTAATTAATTAAATTAAAATTTAATTGTTTTAATTTAAATCATCAATAAATTATAAATAATTATCGTGTATGCTTAATGGCATTTTTATTCGTTTTCCAATTTTCTTCATTACTATCCTATATGGGAGACTCCCATGGGTTCTTGTCTAATTCTTCTCATAGTGACTATCACGCCTTTCTCTTTGAATCTTTAATAACTAGTCGGAGATTATTTCGAGCTCTTCTATATATCATCATTGCCACTTGGTCACCTTTACCCATTGTACTTAACCATTTAGCACCATGGCATCCCTTCTGAGTTGAGCTATTTCTTGGTTCCACCAATAGGCCTGTCTCCGGTTCTTGCCAAGTGTTGTAGCTGTCTTCATTCCAGCATTATATATCTCTGTGAGTATATCGATGAGTCGACCAGTCATGGTATCCACGCACATGACATCGGATATATGTGTTCTTGCCTTTTTATCTGTTAGTTTCTCCAAACATTGTCCTGTATTTATCCTCCGGGTATTCCATTTAGAGCAATTCGCCGCTTTTATGATGTGAGAGAAAGATCTATCTACATCTGAATATAATGGGAGTTACTCAACACTTCGCCCTCTAAGACTTACCATTTTATAGTATTGATTACTAGGTGAAGCAAAATTAATATCTATAATTGAATTAGAGTGTCCTCTCCTAAAGCTGGGACAACTTCTTTTATTCAGAATAATCAGTGCTAGGAACGCAATCATCACGCTGTAATTCCCCTTCTGTTTGTTATTTCTGAAAGTCATTCCTTTGACTTGCCATTAAAGTCTCCTCCTATAAGCACTGGAGTGTTACTTCCCTTCACATGTTCTTCCTCAACTTTGTCTATAGTCATCAATGGGTTACGTACATATACTGATGTCTGTCCCAGGACATCTTGGAACAAGGCACAGCTTTCGATTCGGACATATTGTTCAATTATCAGCACAATATCCACATCTTTATCCATAGCGCTATTAATCATAAGTTCCTGGGCTTGTTGGCCTCTTCCTAAGTTTATTTGGAGTATCTTAATTGCCATTCATCTATCTGCATTAGATACCAGACCCAATATAGTGGTTTATAGTATGTCGGTCAGCTTCCAGACAGATTATACACCTTGATTCACTTTTGCCTTCTTTGTACAAGTCTAGCTACTATATTTTCCATGACAAGACCGTACGACGTGTCCAGATTATATCTATCTATCTACCTATCTATCTATCTATCTATCTGTCTATCATCTATCTATCTATCTATCTATCTATCTATCTATCTATCTATCTATCTATCTA
>MINK01175015.1:0-16064 GCA_001735545.1 Phormia regina
TTGACACTTCCATCAAGATGAAAAATCATGGGCAGAAAAAAAAAAAAAAAAAACGAAAGACATATTCAATTACAAGTATTAAATATCTATGACCTAAAACCCTTGTCTTAAATTGATGTTTAAGTATATGGTTTAATGATAGACTTTGTTTATAGATACTATATACTTTAGATACAATCTGTTATTCCATTTAAGTATGTATTTTGATATTTAGATAAATGACCTTATAATACAAGAACAAAAACAAAGGCAATAGCAAAAAAATAAATAAATATAAACACACTTATATAACAAGATAAATAGATAGAGAGTGTTTATTAATATCTTTATTTATTATATTGTACATGTATAAGGATATTGAAAATAAACACAAAAGAACTTATAAAACACTCCGTATTATTAAAATAAAACAACAAATTATTTTTATAAACAATAAAAAGAAATGTATGTTAATACTTTAAGAATATTTAGGTCAAATTAGTACTTCCTTAGATTAATTTTCTTATTGATGTCGCTGTTATAGTTTTATTCATAAGGGTAGTAATTAAATATTTGTTTTTAATCCTTTTAGTTTTAGTGTAAACACTTTTTGTTTTTCTTTAGCATGTAGTCATCAATAAAATAAATAGACATTTTGTAATCTAATATTTATATATAATAGTAGTTGCTTATGTATGCATATTTATAAATTTAGTAAGGACGTTTGTTTATGCATGTCTGTTTATGTACTTAGTAATTGAACTCAAGGATATATAATATTGGATAATATCGAAACATTTGTAAATATTTACAACTTAAAGGACTTATATTATTTATTACTTTTTTTTGTGGTTTATCAATAACCACAATGATAATTTCATAACAATAGTAAATATTTACTTTTCAATTAAAGTATAAAAAAATATGAAATATAAAATAAATATATAAAAAATATAATTAAAAGGTGTTTGTAATAAAAAGTAAATAAATAAAATAGAAATAATTGGGATAGTATTTTATGGAGTTCACTTTTTTATTACAATAATTATAAATTATTATGTTGTTAGTTCTCGAAACATATCAACATATTAATCTAAGACCCCTTAAAGATTATATATTTTGAATCAACGAAACAATCTAAGACGATCTATTTTTTTCCATCTGTCTGCATGTCTGTGCCGGATCAGATGTATTAATTAATATGTTTATTTTTTGTTTTATTATATTATTCGCAAATTAATAATAATTTTATAATTCAAATTAACTTAAAAATTGTATTTGGAGAGGACTAATAAAGATTTTCAACTAATAACAAAGAAGGTTTGCTCCAAGTTTCTCCAATCTTTTCAGATAGTGAATTTTTGTCATAACACGATCGTTCCAAATAATAAACTTTACGTGACAACAATTTCTATTACGTGCATTAATGTACTGAGAGAGTATGGTGGCCACTCCGAAGTGGTAAAATTTTGACTTCGAATTCATTGTAGAGCTGGTATATTCAGGAAATGAATTAAAATCGTGTATAAAATATATAAATTCTTTTCCCAGTAAACTTTCGTTAGTTTTCCGTAATTCTATGCGAATAAAATTGAAATTCACATCTCTCATAATATGATGTTGCATTCTACGTTATTTCACTTCCTTCGAAGTTTCATGGAATACATAATTAGGATTATTTTTTTCTCAAATAACGAAAATAAAAATATTTATAGCCATTGGAGCATTCCACAACGACTTTTGTTGATCCTATAGAACAATATTTCATTTCTTTTTTAGGACAAGCGTTCACGGATAAACGGAGGTAGTTTTAAATTACGAATGGCGATTAGAGGTGTGTTTTTTATAATTTTTAGTTTTCTTAGGTGCACTGAATTTCAAATAAAATATTTCACGGTGAAAAAGGCCTTAAATACATGATTTTTATTAATTTCTGAGTAGGAGTATAAGCACCTCTTTTCATACTAATTTCATAGCTAGACGATTTTCTTAAAAAGCTGTTTTTTAAAAATTTATAAATTCGCTATATTTTTGAGCTTTTCTTTGGCGAAAAATTTTCGCCCAGCTATTATGGGTGAATTCCACAAAAATTTAAGGCAAATTTATTTTATTCTTAATGAATCTAGTCAGATGAAACATAAAAATAGCTTTCTTGATTCATTGTATTTTTATTTCAATCGAAAAACTATNNATGATACTTTTTTGTTTTTTTTTTTTTTTTAATAAAAAATTTATTATTATTTTTTTATCATGATCGAAATAAAAAATATAAAAATCGTTTTAAACAACAACAGTTTTATTGAATAAAAAAAATATTTTTGAAAAAGTATTAATAAAAAAACATCATTCAAAATTTTTTCCAAACTGATATTTATTTTTAAATATATTTATCGTTAAACATTTATTATTTTCATCATAATAGATATTTATATTAAATGCAAAAATATTTTGTACTTTAAAGATATTTATTTTGATTGAAGAATAAAAATAAAATGTTTTCGGTTGCTTGATCTTGACCCTATTTAGTTGAAAGATACAGTAGGTAAAACGTTTTAAACTGTAAAAAAGTTTCAAATGAAGGCAACTGCTTTTTATATTAAAGAATATTGTAATCGAAGAGGTATTTTTTTAAATTCATTATAAGCCGTAATTTTATTACGAGTGCTCTTTTTTTAGAAAGTATAAATTATTGTCATTAAATTAGTTTCAATTAGTTTATTATCTACATTTTAATGAGTTATAAATATTTAAAATTTTAAATTATTTTTTAAATTTTTAAATAAAAATATTGTTTAAATAATTTTTTAATAACCATCTGTTGTCACTTTTTTTCAATTACATGCAGATTATTTTTATGGCCATGACTCTTATGATTCTTATATCGGCTGGTCACACTATTATTATGCAAGAAGGTATTGTTCAAACTAGATAAATAAAACGACGAAAGATGTTGTTTAAAATTTTAGGCCTCTAAAAATTTTACAAGATCAAAAATTTATAGTTACCACAATCTGTAAGGTAGAAGTGGGAGCATACGTAACTTTTGTGTATGTTCTGTCTCTTTTTATGACAAGACAGAACAAATTGTTATTGTCTTCTTTCAAATTTTGTATACAAATTTAATAAATTTAAAAATAATTTCCTATATACATTTTTAATTCATTCAATTAACTACTTGATTGATTTAATAAATTTATAATCATTTTGATGAGAGTTGGAAATTTAAACAAGATTTAATTGAATAAATTATTTTCTTCTTAATTGGTGACTTTTTTCTGCAAGTAAACGTTATATGTAAACTTTGCATTAAATACTTATATATGTATACTGCCTTCAATTTAAGTCCCATTGATCCTAATTATCATTAATTTATAGTGCAATAAAAAGATAATGTTACCAATATCTTTTTTTTTTTTTTGCAAAATGCTTTCAAACTTTTTTCTGTAAATACTAGAGAGTCTTTATCATCAATACCGAATCTTCTGCTAGTAGTATCGCGGTAAGCCACGATCTTGGATGTTAATTTAGATCTACCTTACTATAGTCTGGCGAATACTCCTCAGGATAATCTTGTTTTAATCTTTAAAATATAAATTAAAATACCTGTTATCAATTTTTTTCATTTTGGAATAATTTGCTGAAACTGTAAAGCTTGATCTTGTGTAAGGAGACATAAGAGAATAAATGGAAAATATTGGCATTTCAAATATTTTGATGGATTTCGATGCTCAGTGCTGACGAAAAGCATACGCAGAGCAATGCGTATAATGCTGATATAATCTAGGTGTTCAGTACACATAAGGACAACAAAAACTTAGTTTAACGATCACTTTCTTTTATGGAATTTTTACAACAGATGTCAGAAAAGTTATTACAGGAATAACAAACAGGCTTTTGGCATTCCAGCGTTCATAGCAATGTTGTTTTTCCTATCATTGTGAAGCTAATGTCAAAGCTTTGGATTGTTTAGCCATTCAAAGGAACGTGGGCTGGTTTTAGATCGGGCAAAGTGTTGTTAATCAATATACACAAATAAAAATCCAGAAGTTTTTCGTCTAATCTCATGATATATTATATTCATTATATACTAAAGATCATTCAAGGAACAAATTCGTACAGTGGCATATTTTTTATATTCTCTAAAGTTTGGCGTTTAAAATAAAATCTATGTTTTTAATAACATAAATATATATTGATAATAATGCTTATTTAAGGCTATATATAGTGAAAAACAAATGTTATGTTAACATAAAATTTTATTTAATAATTTGTTTTTCTCTCTTATTTTTAGTCATTGTCTTAATTCCGTCCAAATAAATTCTTTAATTCGTTGTGTAAACCAATATACATTAATATTTTATGATTGACAGAAATACATAAATAATTAATGTATATTTGTATTTTCAGCTTTACGTGTTTTTATTGCATGAACACTCACAAACACATACACACAAACATACATACAAACAGATATATGTGAGCATCATAAGTATAAATAAAACTGTAAATATCATTAAATATTTATTTTATAATAAATATTTGTACATTTTTAGCTTTAATAAATAAAACAATAAACGTACGAACAAACCACCCACATATTTAACTCATCTTTAGATATTTTGTTTTATCCGTTTAAATGTATTTGTTTTTTTTTATATATTTTTATTTTATATAAACTTTTATATGTATTCAACCATAACTACTTATGATTATTTGAACTGAAATTATATTAATACATTGTGATTGCTGTGTATTTTTTTTTTTTTTGTATTATTAGTAGTATTTAGCCTTAAGCAATCATGGTAAATAATAAATCAAATTGTTTGTTCGGTTATACATACATACACACATATACACATACATATTTATTATGTTTTATATATTGTATATTTTGTTTTAATATTTTACTAGAGCAAAGGAAATGAAATAGTTATATGTATATGAAATCACGTACATACATATACATATGTGTATATATGTCTATAAGTTTGTATGTATTTTTATTATTAAATACAATGATACATTGTTAAATAAACCACAGAGTGAATTTTGTGAGAGGTGGATTTTGATTTGATTATATATAAATAAAAATAATATTTATAGTATTTTTTTTTTGTAAGCCATTGATATCATTTAATATGTATATTTAAATGCTTTAAGCTAAATTATTTATTTTATGCTTTAGGCTTATTTTAGAAATTTTTTGAAATTTGTGAAAAAATATATTAAAATGTTTTCTAACCAAAAGAATTCTAATGCTTTAATTTAAATTAAGAAAATCTTTATTAAAGTCCTTATTATAACAAATTTACAAGTCAAAGTTTTAAAATTAGTTTATAATTAAGGCTTATATTGTTTAAAATGTTAAATATATATAATTATTATGTAGCAATAATAAGAAGAGAGCTTAATAATATGCTAAGAAAATATAATTTATATTGCAGCCTAAGAGTATGCAAAACATTTTCATCAAACTCTCATTGTCGATACAAGATTTTAATGAATACATAACAAAATTTTAATTGGGTTTCTAGAAAATGAATTATGTTTAAGGCTATAATTTGCTATGAAATTTAAATTAATTAGTTGCCATGTTTATTAAACAAATATCAATAACTACAAAATTAATTCATGTGTATATGAAATACAAACATTTAAAGGCAGTAAAGCTAAGGACAGTTTAAAGTTTAGCTAGTATTAAAAAAAAAGTAGTTTCAGCTTCATAAGTATTTGACATACATTTAAAATAAACAAATTGTATTTATAGCTATTAAACCATATAAACATGATTCATGTTTTTATTAAATAGCTCAGCCTAAAGATATGCTTTTTTTATTATCAAATCCTATTATATCATATTAGAGTTTAGTGACCATTTTTATTTAATTACTTTCCATAGGCAAAATTTTATTTTCCCTTAAAAATTATATGCAAATCTGCAAAACAAATCCCAGTATTTTTTTTTAATAGCCCATCAATAAACAGCTGGCCAACTGATTATCAAAAAGAAAAATTTATTTCTATTGTTTTTTTAAACCATTAAGCATATCTCTTTCTCCTTTTCTTCTCTAAAAAAAACAATGCTTTAGCTAATGAGATTTAAATCTAAGGATTTTCTATTGATTAACATCTCTGTTTTGTCTAAAATTTTCTTATATTTTAATTTGCATTTAAATTTTTATGACTTTATCGCGAAAGCATTAAAATACAATCTCTTCTAACAATCAACCATAGAATAAAACATTGGGTACAGGGTCATTTTAAAACCAAAAAACAAAAAGAAAGCAAATAATAATTGTTGGTGGGCATAGAAAAAAAAATAATAATAATGGCAAAAATAGACGATGATTAAACGTAATTAAATCTGCTGAGCCTTTGGAAAAATAAAATCCTGCTGAAATCGTTTGTTGTCTCTAACGATGTTAAATTTTACACTTTTTTGTTGGCATATTTTTATGACAATTTTTAAAGCTAAATTATCATCTACGGCTTTTGTTTTTCTACAGCTAGAATATGTGTGTTTATGTGTCTATTATCCTTGTGGTGCTTTTTGTATTTTTGTTGTTGTTGTTTTAGCAGAAATTATACAAAAAATAAATACTTTTCTTCTTTCTTTATTTTTAAATTAGGAAAGAAAAATTGTAAAATGTTATTATTATAATGTTGGTTATTTAGTTTAAAAGGTAAAGTACCTAAAAGTATGCTGTATTTTAAAATTATTTTAATAGCCTGCAAGATAGACACGAGTTTTTAATAAAACATCGAAAGGGGAAAAATTAACAAAATAATTGCCAGCAAAATAAGTATTAAACAAAACAGAGTGACAAAAATACAACTTATTTGTAGCTGATTCGAGTTCAAAAAGGCTTTAAAGAAAACTACAGAAAAATAACCTTCAATGTAAAGAATACCTATAACGGCATCTTCTTAGCTAGGTCATATGCTACTTTTTTTACAAAATAAATATTATTTCGTAATTATTTTAATGTAAGCAATTAATGTCAAAATTTCCTAAATTAATACATTTTTATGTGCCTTTAAATCATGTCTAGACTTGATACATTTACTTTGCACTTTAATCCCCCTTTTCCTCACAACCCCCAGCTATCTTAAATCATCGACGATATATAATACTTTCACTTCAATACATACACACCTCTAATACAAAATTTATAAAACAATAATTTTTTTATTTATGATCCTTTCCACTCATAATTATCTAAATGATTTATTTTTTTATGTTGTAACTTATTGTGGCTTCTTGTTGTCTCTCCTGTTGAAAAGAAGAAAATATGAACTTAAGTTTAAATAGGCCATTTCTTTACATCTCAATGTGTGTAGAAGTTAACATTTTTATCATTTTGTATTTTAACCAGTAATATTGGCTATTAAAGCAAAAATTATGGCATTTTTGTTTTTGTTGGCTTATTTATGATGTTTTGAAAACCAATATATTTTACAAAAGAAAAAAAGTATAGATAATTTATGACCCCAATAAGGTAAATTGTTAAAGTAACTAACACTGTTTCAGGGTAAAAGTTTTCAAGGAAAAAATGGTAACAAAATCCAGGTCAAATAGTTATTTTTTTATTTCAATCGATATTTAATACTTCTGCTTTAAATCCTATTATACTCTGCAACCTTTTTTAAAATCGCCTTAAAAAAGTTTATTTGTTTAAAAATTCCATGAAATAAGTACCATTTTAGGAGTATCTTCGTTATATATGCGTATTAGTATTACTTAATTTTTCATTCGGAAATGGTGTAATATTATGACTAAAGTATATGATACCTAACCTTAAGTTTTTAGCAGTACTCTAATTAGCTTTAATTTTGTAAATTATTGTTATTAAGTGTAAATAATAAATACTAATACCAATAAAAGCAATTTAAACGTTATTAATGACCTAAAAGTATGCTTTAACTTTATTTCAAAGCAATTTTTATTTGTTTATTCTTGAATGTAACCAATAAAAAGTGGAAAGCTTTATATTATAAATTACTACACCACACTTTTGTTCACCTTTACTAATTTTGTAGTTTGTCAATCATAAGAAAATAAAAGTGGTCGCTCGTAATAAAAACACTCAATGTAAAAGTTTTAAGCCTTGGCATAAAAATTAACAAATATTGTATTGGAAAAATCATTTTTTTTTTAATTTTTGATTCACTTAAAGTCGAAATAAAATTCAATTGAAGTTCATAATTATTAAACATTAGATGTTATTTCTTGAAGAGTTGATACTATAGGTGGTTGGGCTTTATGCGTTTGTGCTGATGTTTGTAACGCACAGAAGAAATATTTTGACACTCATCTCGAAAGCTCGTCTCAAAATCACTTCCTGAATTGATTTAACAATATCCATTGAAATTTGTTATGATCGGTATATTATTTCACTTATCAATTATACAAATGTATTCTATCAATAGGCCATAAGTGGTTAATTGTTTAATTCATATTTTGTGTCGTTATATTTATATAGCGACTAAGTGAAATAATGGACTGTCTTTGGCCTTGTATCATAATAACGCACTAAATTTTAGCTAATATTTATAATTGCGACCTTTACTTGGTGCATAAAGTTTACATGGACATGAAGACAGACGGCCGGATATATTTAGATCTTTCAAGTCAGTGTTGGATAATTTTTTCCGTACATTGCAAACATTAACACAAACAGAAAAAATAGGGTGAAGGGTATTTACTAATTGTGGTGGAACTTTAAATTGGAACATACAATTGTAGCAAATTGAATATCATTGACTTAAATCATAAATTAATAAAAATACCAGTGAAAAAAAAAAAAAAAAAAAAAAAGAAGTAGCTTCACTATTTTGAAATCGCTTCACTTTTGAAGATTTTTCGATAAAAATTCTTGACAAAATAATTTATATAAACATTTTAAGTGTTTTAGAAATGAGTCCCTAAATTTTGTTTCTGAACTTATTTGGGGAATATCAAAATACTAAAATGGCTTCTTGGATTCTAATACTAGTAGATGTATAGTCGAAGATTCAATTCGCACCGGTATTACGCAGCAAGCAGGATCGTTGATNNCTAACTAATGCAACAACAAATTACATGTAATTAAATAGTTTTGCTGTTGCAAACGAAAATAAATAAAAAAAAAACTTGTTTACATAACTAAAATTTAATTTTATCGTCAATCGAGAATTTCGTTTCAATATGTACTCTATGACCGAAACTAACAACCGAAGTTGTAGTGTCAGTCAGTCAGACAGACTGTTCGGAAACGAGATCGTAATGCCGTAACTAACAATTAATGTAAAGATATCTGGTCTCATGACCGAAGTTGTAGTGCCGAAAAAGACGGGGCAGAAAGAGACAATTAAATTGTTGATCAATTTATCACTCTGATGCTAGAACTTCATTCTAGTGTCAGAGAAACAGTGGTTGATGTTGCAATATCAAGTGCCTAGAAATAACGCAAATTATATCGTTCTACCATACAAACTTAGAGTACTTGTGAGAATAATGAAAATGATAAAATCATAATTATATTCTTAGAAAATAACAAGGATGTTCACAAAAAAATAATAATAGGGTATTTACAGGTTGAATAACGTTTCATGATATAAAGTTCCCTGCCAGCAATTGAATGATAGTTTTATGCACTATCTGAATATATATTATTATCTCAATATTATCTCAATATATATTATTTTCCCGATTGACAACAAATTTACGAAAACAAGTAACATTAATTTCGATTTAAAAAAAATTAAAGAAAACTAATGCGTTTAGTTGAAGGCTAACTCTCAAAGGTATATGATCGAAGTTTAAATTAATAGCTAAATATGAAAACAACTATAAAGTTAAAGAATGACCCCTAAAATAAAAATAAAATAAAATTATTTTTTAAAGTTAGACAAAAAATGAAGGAAAAATAAAATAGAGCTACATTTTCCCTTCTACATGATACCAATTCGATGCCTAAAAAATACCGTATGTAACATCATCCAAATGGTATAAGAACTGCCGCACATTTCTTCCCGAAAGATGACACTTCTTTGATAGGAAAATTATACATATTTTCTTTTTACTATTTACTGAACATTTGGATAGAATATTTTGTTAAAATTTGGCAAAAAATTGTATCACACTAAAAATAAAATATATTTTTTTTACTTTATTACTTTAAATTATATATAAAATACCAACAAATTTGCTGAAATAATAAATTAAATAATATATTTTTTCCATCACTACACACAAAAGAGTAAAAAACGACTTCAATTACGAAATTTGTAATATTAATAAATTTTTAATTAATTTTGCTCTAATCATCAAAATGATATTATAAATAACTACAATAATTGATTTTATTTTTACTGTTTTTTCTTAAAAAGACATAATGAACAGAAGATTGATGAAAAACTAGTCATTTTTTTATTTCTACACTTTTAAAGAAAAAATTTTCTTTATATTTTTAGTGAGAACTGCCAATTTATTTAAAATATAAATTTATATCAATTAGAACATTAATTATAATAATAAATAATATAATTAAACTCCAACACAAACTTAATTAATAATTTTAATGAAAAATAGTTTGAAATATATATATATTTTTTTTTGTGTATTAAAAAGATTATACATATCTTGATCGTTCTCTCTTCTTTGTTCTGGAAGGTAAACAGTCGTGTAAATAAAGATTTTAGGATCATAATTCTATGATAATCTATTTTGTTATTGTAATTTGTGTATTTTCTACATTTGAACGTTTAAAGGTAACTAAAAAGACACTTTTTTATAGAAGAATGTAAAAACTCACAGAGAATAAGTATGTATAAGTAGAATAAGTATGTATAAGTAGAAAAGGAAGACATTTTACAAACGAAAATAGTTTGTATTCTCATAAAAATTTCTTGATCTTTTTCACTTTTTTCAAATTACTTTAGGTATAATAAATTTTATAATTAAGTATAAAATAATAATTTTTAAACATTTTTCTCAAAGAAAAAATCTTTATAATATACATGTTTAAATATTATAATGAATGTTATTTAAAATATAATGCTACCTTGAAATTTCATTTTACACTTTCTAGTCATTAATTCAAAAGAAAAAAATTGTTTTTGATATATTTTTCCCGAAAGGTAAAACCAGACATTTGTAATGATCTTAAAAGTGACAAGAGTAATACATAATTACAATTCTTATGAGATTTAAAATGCTTTTTAATGTTACTGTCCTAAAAATTAAAATGGGTTAATGTGTTTTAATGCCTTAAAGTATGCTTTAATTAAAATAAACTATTAGACATGAAAGTGTACATACATATAAGGACATCTTTTTAGTTTTACGCGTTTGTGTGTGAATGTTTATGAGTGTGTATGAATAAGAGTTTTAATTTATAGTACATATGAACATTCCTTTTTTCTTTATTGCTCATAAAATTGAAAAATTTCTTTTTATCATAATCATACGTGTACATTAGACGTGCTCTTTTAATAACTTAATACCGTAAAGTTCTAGTTTAATTTCTTTGTATATAAAAGAAACCAAGAAAATAATGTTGAATCAATATGCGAACTAGTTTTAGAAATATGTTTAAAACTTTAGTTAAGAAATATTTAATATTTTTCAAATTGTGGAAATTTTTCTAAAAAACAAAGGGCAGGTTTAGTGCTTAAGAGTTCATAAGAATGTATGTGCACGAATATTTTTAAACACAGCCTTGTCTATAATTCATGGTTTTATATATATATTTTTTTGATATTGTTATAGACTTTATCGCTATTGTTTTTGTTTTGTTTTTTGCTACTGTTGCTACTGTTATACATGCCAAAGTCATTTTAGCTCATTTTCATATATGACTGAGTTCAACGCATGCATTAAAAATTTGCCTGTTATGATGACTCGACCAAACTGTGTTTACATACACATACTATATAATTTTAAACACATGTACGAGTAAATGTGTATGTATGTATTTGAAAGCAACTAAAAATTCTTGCGTGCTTGTATTATACTTGTATATGTATGTATTCATATATATATTCGTATATGCATGCAGTGCTGTCTGCTTGCATTCAGGCATAACTTAACATTTTCTATTCAATCTTATTTGCCTGCGTGCAAATGTACGTGTATTCATTTAACGACAAAAATTAAAGTTGGTTTTTGTTTTTAACATTTTAGCGCAAATGTTGAAATACATACATATATATATGTATATGGATGAGGAAAATAACAAACATGTTGCCATCATAACGGTTTTATTTTTATTTACTGTTAATTTTGTAAATACTTAAGTGGAGTGCAATAATGAGTTATTAGCTGACAAGTGTGTTTTGAATATAAGACACATTTAAAGGGGTTTTTATATTGTTAATGCTGATATTTACAGGAAACTTACAATATAGTAGAATGGGGAATAAAGAGTAAATTTTTTCTAGATTATAACTATTATTCTTATTATAACTATGTATTCTTTTTAATAACATAAACTTATTTTATATTTTTCTCTTTCTTTTCAGGTAAGTGTTTTTGCTCTTAGTAATTTTAAAAAGTGGGTAAGATTTTTTTGTTATTTAATTTTAAAGAACTATGAAGTAAGAAAAATGTTTAAATAATATTGAAGGTGAAAAGTATGTACAAAGAAATCCTTGCATATTGTAAGGCTTATAAGTCGGGGTTTACACATAACAATTTTTCTTGCCGTAATTCTGTTTTTGTAGAATGAAAAATTGCTGTGTGTGAACCCGGTCTAAGTTCTTGAGATATTTATTTCTAGTTAAATTTTCTATAATAAACTACTCATGCTAAAAAGAAATTGATTTCTAAAATATATGGATTTCCGGTACAGCTTTTACGATTTCAAAAAAATTGTATATTTTGATAATAGAAAAATAGGAGACTTTAAGTTTTGAGCTCGGTTCACATAGTAGGTCTCTTTGGGTGTGAGTATTTCAAAAACCGATCATGATTTATTATAATAAAGATTTTTATATAAAACTATTGCATTGATTAAGATTATGTAAAACATTTTCTCGAGTAACATACTAAAAAGTACATATTCGAACGAAAGANNAGTTAAATTTTCTATAATAAACTACTCATGCTAAAAAGAAATTGATTTCTAAAATATATTTCACTTTTTAAGTTTTAAACATTCAAAGTTGATATTTTGTTTCAGCGGTTTACATCATTTATATAAATTTATAATTATATGAAAATCGGACTGAAAACCAATAACAGTGATTACACACTGTGAAATAAAACAATTTTGGGATTTCCAGTACAGCTATTACGATTTCAATAAAATTTAATATTTTAATAATAGAAAAATAGGAGACTTTAAGTTTTGAGCTCGGATCACATAATAGTTTTCTTTGGGTGTTAGTATTTCGAAAACCGATCATGATTTATTATAATAAAGATTTTTATATAAAACTATTGCATTGATTGAGATTATGTAAACATTTTCTCGAGTAACATACAAAAAACTACATATTCGAACAAAAGACTAATTTTAAAACTTTGCCTACTGCCAGGACTAAATTTAAATGAAATTTCATATAGTAGCGGAGTAGTCAAGTTTAACACTCAACCTCGGGGTCCGCTCTACTGAGTCCGTAAGTAGAAGACTTTGGGTATGAACATTTAAAATATAGTTCTTAATTTATTATATGTAAATCNNTTTATATAAAACTATTATATTGGTTGAGATTATATAAATATATTTATATTTTTATAAAAAAGATTCTGATGGAAAATGAAATTAAATAAAAAATTATTTTTGCTTCAACCAGAGTTTCTTAAATTTGAACCTATTTTTTTATAAAATATTAAATATTTTTCTTAATATGTCAAATTACAAAGCTAAAACGAGAAAATTTTAATATTTTTTATAGAGTTTAAAAGCATATTTTTTGTAAAGAAATCTGTAACTTTAGAATGGATTTGAACGAACGTGAAATTTGGTGAATGTAGACCATATCGTATGAAATGATAAAGTAAAATAACTTTCAGATTTTTGTAAAAAAATTCCTATTTACAAAAAAAAAAAATACCGAAAATCTAAAAAATCCTTTTTTATCCTTTTTATATTGAACATTTTTATCAACATATTACAGATTTCTAAACTGCTTTCCGTTAAAACTTTCATATAAAATGACTGAAATTCGCCAGAGTGTATACCTTCACCACTTGAGCTATTAAAACACAAAAATCGAATTTTTAAACATATTTCACTCAAATTCAACCACTGGTTTGGTGAAAAAGTAATTTTTGGATATTTTCTAAAGTTGTTTGGGAATTTTGTGATTTTTGTTAGACAATTTGAAAGGATGAAATTAAAAGAATGAAAATCTATAAATAAATTAAGGCATGCACAATAAAAAATTCGTGCATGCAAATCTGCTTATAGAAGCTAAATCAGTGGGCGAATTTTTTCAAGGTGATAATTTTATTAATGACTATTATGTTTAAGTTCTAAACATAAAAAAATAAATTAGATCCTGTTGGTTTTTAAGGAAATATATGACATTTTCCAAAATTATTTAATGTCTTTTAAATTATTTTTTACTAGAGTCCAATTTGATTCAATTGCACGGAGTTTCGCACAATTTAATGGATTAGCAACTTTCGGTACAAACACTAACAATTTCTTTGTTACAACTCCATTGTTTTGTTGTAGTGAGTAAATGCGGTAATAGGACAAAAACAGAGGATATACCGAATTGTATAAGGAAAGGGAGAAGTCCTTTTTAAAGTTACTCATTTACGTATATTTCTAACCATTTTTTAAGAATGAAGTGCTTCATTAATGCTTATGCATATGACTTGCCAAATCAAAAACTTTGTTGGAAATTTTGATTTTTTTAATAAACGAAAATTTTCTGTCAGAATCCCTTTAGCATCTGCAAAATAGATTTTCTGGCTAGGAAGTTGAAAAAATTCATTTCATCGTCTGCTTATTTATTTCCTCCAAATTCTAGCTTGCATTTTTAATAGGATTTTTTCTTGCTTTATGAGTCTACAGGATATACTTTCAACATTTCTGATAAAAATTCAGTACAAATGATTTTTTTTGTCAATTTTCTTCCAGAGATGAGGTGAATATTTCTCAAAATCCTTTCTATTTTGCTTGAGTCCTACAGCCTGAAGATAGTATTTGTCTTCCATTACCAGGTAACCATTCAGTAATCATGACTTCTATGTATGATATTATAACCCAGGAAGCTGAATTTTGTCATACAATTACCTTCCTTTGCCATTATTTTGTATGACCAATGCAAGATTTCATGAAAATTTTTAATTTGAATTGAACNNAATATATAACAAATTCTAATTTGTTTAGGTTAATCTACTTTCACATTGTAAATACAAAAAAATAACTGGCTAAATTGTCAATTCACTAAAATATATAGAGCTCTGTTCATTTGAAATATAATGGAACATATGTCAAACACTATATTTTAAATAGTGTTTGACACATTCAAACAAAAAAGTAACTGATATAGCAATAAAGCTCCTAGTAAGCAATGCCTTCATTTTTATAAGCCTAATTGTATGCCTAAAATCTTTCACGCGCACTCTTTTTAACTTAAAATTTCAAAATTTATATTTTTTAAGATATAGCTTACATTCTACTGAAACATTTATTAAATTTTACTTAGCATTTTCTTCCTTTAAAATCTTCTAATATTTCTTTAAAAATGTTGCTACATTTAATGACACTTAATCAGGTTTCCAAACAAATTATATAAAAACCTTGAATTCTTCAATTGCTCTTAAAAAATATAAATATTTTAATATCTTTTTCAATATGATTCTTACTAATGATTGCTCTAAGAATAATCAAAAATCCATCTACAAAAATTGAAAGAAGAAGAAAAATGTATTTGTGGTTTAAATGACCTTGTAATTTGCTTCAAACAAACTTTTCAGCGTCTGGTGCCATAAAGTCTTTTAGGAAAAAGTATGAAAACAAAACTTAACATCAAATTTTGTTTTCTTTTAATATTTGCTTTATAAATGATGTTCTTATGAACAAAATTTTCTTTAAAGCATAAAGAAAAAAGGAAAAAAAAGCATCTACTAATGGCGCCATTGG
>MINK01175017.1:817-15137 GCA_001735545.1 Phormia regina
TGCAATATTTTCAATAAACAAATGATGTAAAAAAAATTCAGGTAAATGTGCTTTATTTTAAAAATATTCAGAATTGAGAACTCGAGAATAATATATATGATAAAATGGGATTAGATATATGGTAAAATGGAAATATTAAATACTAAAAATATTGTGAAATCGGAAGAAATATTATCAAAAATTATAAATTTAATTAAACCGAAACATTAAATGATGAGAAAATGATTAAGTGGAATCTGAATAATGATAACATAATGATTGTAACCTGGAATCATATATTATAATCATATAATGTTTTTTTTGTTACAATCATATTTTTCCTGTGTGTACATTTATGGACCTGCAGATAGTATGAGTTTCGTATCCGTTTACAACGTTCCTGTAGGACAAATGTACCCCAAGAGGATTAATAATGTTAATTTTTTCACATTTTAAAAGAATTTATTAAAACATATGTTGCAAATTCGTGTACTTTACTATCAGTTTTAGTAAAAAATCGTTGAAATTTAAATAAAAAAATATTTGTTGAAAATTTTAAAATTTGATAAAAGAAAGATCAGTAATAGAGTAAAAGGAAATAAATTATTAAAATCAAAGATTTTACTTCGTTTTCAAAATAATTGGCAAGAATTAATGTGCCCCTAAATCGAATGCTCCCTCTTCAACCAAACATTTGAATTTAAATGTGTAGGAAGTGTATTTAATAAATTATTATATTATAAAGTACATTATTATATTAAGTTACATTTATAAATCTCAGAATATATCTTTGGATCTACCACATGCATATACGTATACCGATCCTTCTGAGTTAGTTTACAATATCCGTCCATTCGTCTGACTGGCTTTCTATCTACCTATTTGCTATAAACCGAGCAGAGGTAAAAGTTTTAAAATTATATTGATAAAATATGACACAAAAAAATAATTTAGTACAAAGTCTATTGAAAACAAAATATTATAGCTGCTGCTTTATATAAGTTAGATACGTGACTAAATTGAATTAGTTACACGCTATCAAAACAACATCATAGTAGAAGAAAAATTAAATTTTCCATAAGCTAGTTTTACTTAAAATTATGGTTATAATGATATTTAATGAAGTCAGAATAATAACTTTATATAAATAACTTCCTTAAATCTTTTATAGTTATTAATCACAGAAATACTTGCAAAGAAATGACAAATTTATAGAATTATTTCATAAAGTATTAGTCAAAGACTCAAGACTTTAGATGCTTATTTTATATAACACACATGTTTATATTCTACCAAATTGAGGTAAATAAAATGTATATTTTTGTTTTGTATATATATTTATATAAATATGTATATCTATATCATATATTATACTTTATTTTCAAGCACAAATACATTTCATTCATTTTTCTATCATTTACTCTTATTTATTTATAGGTGTATCATATGGAAGTAGCAGCTATCTTCCTACTTTATTTGTGATGAATACTACTTATAGACAAACATCATGATATTTATTATTAGGGCTTGAGTAAGAGAAAATATGAAATGAGATAAAAAAAGTACACATTTAGTCACGTTTTAAGTAGGAGTTTATTTTCATAGTTTTGTTAGTGACTGAGATATTTGTGACCAAAATTTAATGGTGAAATTTTTCCTCCAAGCAAATACACATATATGTAAAAATTCTCATATTTAAGGTTATTCGTGAAATTGTTTATATTTTTTGAAGTGGCAGCTTTAACTTTAAGTAAGTTAACGATTTTTCTAGCTAAAATGAAATTGATCTATTTTTAAGATACAATTTCTTAAAGATAAAATATTAATTTTTATATCTTTTTCATATTTCTGTTGAAGAAATCTTGCATAAGTATTTATAAACCTTTATAAAGTTGTCTGCTATAATTCTTGAAATATTTTAATAATAACTATTACCAAAAATAACTTTTACTTCTATTAAACTTATATTTAGATTTTATTTAATTTTGCTTCACATATCCTTATTTCATATATTAAGGATATGACATATACAAATAATTTTCTTTCCATACATATAACTACTAATATTATATTAGTATTATTAAATATATATTTATTTTTCAGGTTGTGTAATCTAAAACTCAATTTATTTTCAAATTTCTAAACATATGTGATACATTTATACCACAATTTGATGTGATTATATTTTGATTTGTGTTGTGTTGTGTTGTGTTTGCTTGATTGTATCCATAAATATTAATCAAACACAGGTAAAGCAATATGTTATAGCAAACTGTGTCGCAATTTATTTTGCAAACGGAAGAAAAAAAATAGTTTGCAAAAATGAAAAAGCAATGTTCAATTTTTTATTGCATTTATTACTTATATTAAATATCCTGGTTAATACAGGTAATACTTAAGCATTTTTCTATTTTCTAATTAATTCTTAAAAACTAATTGAATTGTAATTTCAATAATAAAAAATATTTCCTTGTGTTATTTAATTAAAACAAATTCAACGAAAATTTATACTTTGTTTAAGAAGAAAATACGATAAACAAACAAAAAAATAAAGAAAAAAAAACATAAATTTTTATTTGCAGAATTCTTTTCTTCATTTTAAATTTAAGAAAAATTGTATTTTTATACACATACATTCATACAAGTTTGTAAGAAATAAACACAAACATTGTTTTGTGTTATCTTATTGTTACTTTATCCCAAAGGCAGTCGACATTACTTACAGTAATTAAAATGATTTAATCATTGAACTTTGAATATTTTAACAGTAATATTGTTCTTTTTTTCCAAAAACCACAACGACCTCCAATTTACTGTAATTTTGTAATAACCTTGAATTATGTCGACTATATCTCAGGTTCTAGGTGACGTATGAGTGATTTCTATTGTAAGAAAATTACTCATGCGTAAGAGTAATATTATCAATGGAGCTAATTACACCCTGCTACAGTGAAAAAAGCTTAACAAATAACAAATTTCAGTATTTTATAACAAAAAAAAAAAAAAAAAAAAAAAACTGAAATTTGTAGCTTTAAATATTGTAATCTTATTCTGTTATTATGTAGCACAGTGTTATTTTTTCCTTCCTTATAATATTGTATAAAGGAATTTTTATTGTCTTCGGAGAACAATATTAAAAAGCAATATGCTGTTTTGTCCAGTATTCTGCACTCACCATTATATTCCCATTCTATTTACGGTTCCAATCTGTCTGTGATCTATGATGGTGATGCGTTTTTTTTTTACTACAAATTACAACATCAGCAAAAATAAAATTTATATATTTATATTTTTGATATTAATTCTCAACATATGTTCATGGGTTCTTTTCTTTATCAATATTACTTAATTTTTGTATGTTAGAATAAACAGATGTAAAACCTTAAATTTCTTGGACACAGGAAAAAT
Organism: Phormia regina; assembly: GCA_001735545.1. NCBI lineage: Eukaryota > Metazoa > Arthropoda > Insecta > Diptera > Calliphoridae > Phormia > Phormia regina. The sequence continues at coordinate 4,205 of MINK01175017.1, forward strand.
TTTCATAAGAAATTTAATTTACTGGTTTTTTATCTAAAACTTTTCTAAATCAAAGAGACAAAATTCGGTCAGCTATAATTATTATTTTCCCATTAAAATGGCAAAGTTCAAAACTATTTTATGTAAAGTCGTTTTTGGTCAAATATTTTACTACATACATTTACGTTTATATAAGATTTTCACTAATATGATCTATATATTGAGGACTTTTGTATAGATTCTTGATAGAAAGGACTTCTGAGAAAGTGATTCTTTGTGATTAATAAACCTGAAATATATCATAGTGTAATTTATAGGTATGATCATCTAATAACTTTATCTTCATTAAAAAACGTTTGAATGTAACAAAAACGTTTATATTGTTATCTTCTAATCAACAAATTAGGTTCAATTTTTATTCACTAATTCAATGATTATTCTAAGTGCAGCTACATATATTAACAAGAAAAAGTATAAAACTTGCAGCAAAAATTTTCTTTTGATGTTTTTTGTATTTGAACAAAAACAGTGTCAACAATATACTTGACATATCCCAGTGATTAATTCTGTCATAAAACATCAAGTGTTTATTGAAGCATAAGTTATAAATAATAAATAATTGAATAATTTAATGACATATCCCAAGATTTCCTACAATTGACTTCTATTTACCAAAATCATATGGTGTCTCAATAACTCTGGCAGTGCGTGTCATTTCAAACGCTTATGTTTTTTTTAATATTTTTGAGAATTTTAGGCCAGTATGTCAAAAATTTGAAGCATATTATCAAGTTCCTGTTTAAACTGTATTTCTAAGATCAATCACAATATTTAACTGCTTTTGACAAGCTGTCGAATTTGTTTAAGGAATTTCATCAAAATATAAAAGAATGCCATAATGTATCATGAACTTTTTTACATGAGAACTGGGAACAATATCCAACCATTTAAATTTATTTATTTACTATATGAAGTCCTAGGAACATTTTTAACTGGTATGATGAAATATATGATACCTTTAAGAAATTATACAAGTAATAACAAATAAAAGATATCAAAACAAAAACAATCAGTTCAATAGTCCACTATATAAATTTATGTTTAAAAAATAACACTATATATCTCTTTCGAAATTTCCAGTTAAAGTTTCAAACCAAATCGTATATAAAATTTTACATTAAATCAATTATAAAGTAACAACTTGTTACACACGAACACTTAGTAGTAAGCACTACTTTATTTATCATTTATCTTCTATATATATAGACAGCAATCTAAAAGTGCTTTTCCTAAAGTTTCATTAGAATCAATTTACATGAACTGTATGTTAATCATATGATTCATACGAACGAAGTGATATTTATAACTGATCCATAAAACTCATTGTGTCATATCCTTCCATAGTACTGTAGGGTAGAATAATATAAGAAGTATTTCTTTAAAAGTAAATTCCAAGAATCAGTTCAACAACAAGGCATTTTACATAAATTATTGTTTTGAATTTATAAGGATTTCAGTTGAAGTAAATCAACAGTCAAATAAGAAAATCAATAACAAAACAATCATGATTTTTAGCATCTCCAGAATGCCAATCGACAGTATATAATACAAATCAAAGTAAACAACTGAGAACGTTATTTTTGTTATACCAACCATTATTTTCTTTATTTTTTTAAATTCTACATTATATTTTTATAAGTAAACATTTTATATTTTGTATAAAATATTTTGGTGAAGAAGTTTGAACTTAAGTTATAACGGAAGACAAGTTTTTATGTTTATTATTATGACTTTATACTAAAAAGAAAATTAATAGTAACATTCTTATTTTTAATACTAAAAAGAACAGTCTTTATATTCATATATTACAAAAGGACCTAATCCTTACATTAAAAAAGTTTTTCTTATATAAAAGTTTGTTAATTTCATTTCATTATTATAAAATTATGCAAAAAAAAAAGGGTTAAAATATTATTTATGCAAAAGTATTTCAACCAAACTTGTAACTTTACCTCAACCATAAAATAACTGTTTAAATATTTAAATTTCATTTGAAATAAATGATATAATTTTTAAAAATTAATGATTAAAATTTGTTATGAAGTCATAGCTAGCAAAACTGTATGAAAATTAACTAATTGTTTTTGCAGTTTTAAATAAAAAAATAATAACAAGGAAAAAGTTTATTAATAAAGGAAACCCAAAAAATTTAACCTTTTACCCTGTTTATTTATATCCTAAAGATTTAATGGAATTCTCTTTCAAATAGAAATTACAATTCCTTTAAGGATTTAAGGCACATAAATAATAAAATAAAACAGTTTTCTTTTAAAAACCCACAAACATACAAATGATGAGTAGAAATATTTTACAAATCTAAGAAAATACTGATTGTATTAAATAAGTGATTGAAGATGATTTAACAAACAAACATCAAAAGGCATTAGCACTTTTTCTTTAGTTTTCCTGTTACTAAGCATTAGAGACACATCGACACATTCTAATGTAAATGTCATATTTAAATATAAACGAGAAAATATTATAATGTCGGTTCAGAGCGACCATAGAGTTTTAATGACAACTATGTTGATTTGTTCTGAGTTTGATCAAAATGAGCAACGAAAATGACGTACCTGCTATAAATTATTAAACAATTTCAACAATATTTAAATTGGTCTTCCAAATAATTGGTCAAAGAATTAAACGGCTGCTGTCAAACTGTTTCCAATTATATTAAATAGTGTCAGGAGTATTCGACCAATAGATATGTTACATAGTTCGGGGAGAATAAAGGTCCACATTATATTTTTAAGGCCAAGAAAATTAAAAACATATTGAAAAAATTTCAAACACATCTGGTAGAAAATCGCCCCTGTCAACACGGTGCTAATACAAAAAGATAATGATAATGCGGAATTGGAAATATATAAAGTTCAAAATGTGCACAATTGGAATTCTGCAAAAAAATAGAGAATAGGGCACGAAAATTAAAATAAAATTTCATACAGAAATTCTCATGTTGTGGTCAAAATTTGTATTTCGATGATGCTCGATGATATGTTAAGATAAGTTTATTTCCGAAAAGTTTTCGAAATTACTTAAAGAATTCATAATTTGTCAAGATTTATAGAGTTGCGGCAAAGGAAGCACGTCATTTATTACAATGAGATCCATAAATACCGAAAACTACAGCAAACAATATTCGCAAAAACATATTTTTTCTTTCATAAGAGAGCGCCAAAACAATTACATAGTATTTGTATCAAGAGGAGTCAATTCTGTAAATTATCCATAGCTAAGAACAGTGAAGAGATATTCGAATTTTTGTAGAAAGAGAATTGAATAACACCGAATAAACGTCCTAATACATCGAAAGATATATTGGAAAGAAAAGTGGCTGAACAGCTAAAAAAATCTCAAATGTAAGAGTTGACAGAAAAGGTCTACAAATTCACAATTAGTGATTACAAGATCTAAACTTATATTTTTTAAGAAAAAAAATTCGATTAAAAAATTTACCAAATCATTCAATTGGATGATTGAATAAATTAATAATTAAAATGATTAATAAAATCTTATTTAAATTTTATATTATTTTTACTACAAAATATTTATTAAGCTTTTAAGCAAAATAAAACAACTGTATTAACTTAAAAATAATAATTTATTTCTGTGAGCAATCTCGATATCTTTCATTGACCATGAACCCATTTCTAATTGTATGTCTCAAGAAACTGAATTTCCAGACCACTTGCAAAAAAGTGATCTTTTTTATATATATATTTATTTTTACGTAGATGTATTTATGTGATTTTTTTTTTTTTTTTTTTTTTTTTTTTTTTTTTTTTTTTGCATTTTAAATATTATTAGTTCTTCTTATAAAACTTTAAGCATAACAAGATAATTGTGGAAAAGAGTTGAACAAAAGGAATTCGTAATAATTCAACAAAGTGTATTTACACTATTAAAATATATGAGTGGGTTAAACACAAACAAAAATAATAATTATTTACAGGAGAACGAAAATTCACAAAATTGTTTAGGAAAACCACTAATAATTTTGAGCAGATTGGTGAAAAAAATAATTTAAATCTATTTTTTATTTTTTTGATGAACCATGAATTGAACTTTTATGAAATGAAATTTTTGATAGAAATATTTTTCCCCATATTTACAAAATATGTATCCCTAAAATTTTGTTTTAAAGGGACACTCTGTTGCATAGTATAGTGGGTGTTTTATCCAAATCCAATTCTGCCGTTAGTTACTCTACATACACACACATAACTAAACTTAAAGTCTTCTCTTTGAAAATGTTTATGAACAAAACGCAATTTGTGAAGATTTAAACTTAAAACATTCATGCATTTAGTAAAAAAAGAAGTACCTCGAGCGTTTGTCTAACTAAATAAGAATTTTTAAGTGGAAATTTCATTCAACTTTTTTCTATGTTAATTTTCTTTGTAAATATCATTGGATGTACAAAAAAAAAAAAGTTTCTTAGAATATTTTTTTTTACAATTTGCAAAAGGTTTGTATTTTTTTTATAGGGCAGTAGACTGACTATTCAGTTGCATGGATAAACCTTTTTTAACGCATTTTTTGCAATAAATTTCATAGAATGTGATTCAAAGACTATCTATTAGACATTTGTAGGCAATAAATAAATAAAAGATTAGGGGAACAAATTAAAATATTTTCAAACGAATTTGCCTGAAATTTTTAATAATCTTTAAAAGATTTATATTAATGGCAATATACTGTAATATATGCATATTCTGTATTTCAAAACAAATAAATAAACCCAGCAAAAAAAAAAAAAAAAAATGAAAAAGCTATGATTTTAACATTGTTGTTGTCATTGGTAAGGAAGTACTTAGATGCCAGTGAAAAAAGCAGTGCAGAAGTTCTTTGTTTAACCCATGTGATGTCATTGTTAAGAAAGTATATTCTTTATTTACCGTCTTCTTCAATTCATTTTGAACCGTAACCAGACTTCCCTTCAAAACAATCGTTATAACAACTTTTATTAATAAAAACTCCTACTTTTTGCCCTATTAAATAATAAATAAAAATGGCTTTAAACAATGTTTTATAAAATTCTGATATCTTGCTAGAGAATCTAGTACAAATTGATTTCCGCTAAAAAATCATATTATTTCACTTTTTTGGAAGTAATTATTAAAACTTCCAACAATACGTTTAAGAATATTGCACTTTGTTCCACTTTTAGACAGTTGTGTGAAAATAGTTCTCTTTCTTGAAGAACCTTCAACGTTTTTTGCTGGGAAATAAAAAAAAAACATACTTTTATAAAAATTCATTTCAAAAGGAATAGAAGATAAGACCAACTATATAAGAACATTCCTACTAATGAAAAAAAATCCTCCTTTTCAATTGCAACAAATACGTCAAATTTTTTTAACAAATTTTTTTAATAAACTGACAGCTCTTAAAAAATATAAAGAAAAGTAAAGGATTGTCTATAAAAAATAAAACATTAAAAATTAAAATCAAATTCATTGTAGTATATTAATATCATAATTTCAACAAAAGAGCAAAATCAATTAAAATTAATTAATATAAGCCAATTCACGTAATTGAAGTCGATTTTTGATTTCTTTCTGCTTGTAATGGTAATTAATAAAATCTGATTGAAATAGATAACAGTTGTAGTAAAGAGGGGTGTTATAAATATCGAGTTTTTGATCATAATATTGAGGAAATGGCCCTATAAAATCGTTGGCATAATATCATAAAAACAGAATTATAACTTATTTTTAAGCTGATCATCTTCAGTAATATTATTGCTCCCTAGAATTATGGTCACTATAACTATATTATTTGGTTTGACTTGTAAATATTTTCCAAACAATAGACCACAACATTTAGCAAACAAATATTAATTGATTTGTTGATGAAATTTAATTATGATGATTTTTACAATATAATTTTACAAATATTTATAGTATTTTCTTTATTGCCTTATTTACAAAAAAAATTTTAAATTTCTCAAACTTTTGTAGAAAGTTTATTAATTTAATTTTTTTTTTTTTTTTTTTGATAAGGCAGTTAATTAATAAACGAAAGCAAAATTTCTAAATATAGCATAAAGTAATTATTAATAAACGATTCTGAGAAATACTTAACATGGAATCTAGTATTAAACGAATACTTAAACAATTTAGCAAGAATTTTGTCTCATACGTTATTATACAAAGTTGAAATATTTGTGACCATGAATGGTTAATTAAAATAAATAAGATTTTTTCTTTATAGTCTTTACCTACATACAAAATTTATTGATATTGTTAGACTGCACTGGTGACCTTGATAAAAATTATTTTATTCTTAAATTCTTTTTATTTGTTCAGCTTCTTACCAGAATATAATTACTTATTTTATTCAAACAAGTGCAAACACAAAGCAGCATTTAATTACATATTTGAGGTTGGTTCCTTTTGTTTTTTCTTTTTTTTTTTTTTCTAAAGAAGTTGTTGAATTTTATACATGTTGCCCAGATTAAATTGGGACCAAAAGTGTCTGCATGCCCATTAAATATTTGAGACATTTTTTTTTTTGTATGTTCCTTCTTATTTACTGCATAACGTTTGGACTCTAAGTGTGAAAATATTTTTAGGCTATTGAGTGGAAATGTTAATTGGAATTTTTTGTGTATTTACATTTGGGTAATTTACCATCTTCTGTTGTAACAGGCACTAACGTAATGACAATATTGTATATCCTCATGTATAAGTATTTTTTTTCTTATTTAATATTTGATTCTATTTAATTGAATACAAGTAAAACAAAAAGTTTTTTTATTTACAGAAATTAAAAAAAATATTTGACCTCAAAATAACTTAATGCTGTACTTATCTTTTTGCAAGTGTAAAAATCACTTAATATCAGGTACTTAAATGAAAAACACTTTTTTCATTTAATTAAAATTTTTGAAATTTGATTTTCTTTTATCAAGTACTTTGGCATCTAAATTATAAAAGTAATGATACTACATATTACAAATCAAACACTTATCAATTTAAATGTCAACATTTTGTGGTAAAAGTAGCAAAGTTATTTTTTAAGAGCAAATAAAAGTGCAACAGAAATAGAAGAATTATATTTTTTCATTAATTAGTCCAACATAATAACAGATAATTTAGTATTCACAATTGTTATTTTAATAATACGGAAATATACACAATGGGATTGCATATAAAATATGTTAAATGAAAAAATCTATTTAGAAAGATCACCTAAAAAAAATAAACTAGAAGTTTTTAAATGCATTTTGATTTCAGAAAGGCTTTTATATATCTATATTAAAGTGATTTATACTTTGTTCCCCGAAATGCATTTAAAAAAGTTTGCAATTATGAAAAGAAATAATTTTATCAGAGGATTTTATTCGCCCAAGACATTGTAATGTATTTTTTTATCAATTTGTTTGTATTTGAAGTTTTCATACCCTACACCCCCATAGTTATTTGGGACATTATGCGTTTGTGCTGACGTTTGTAACGCATAGAAAAAATTGTCCAACACCTATCGGAAAGTATACCAATATACTTAAAATTACTTTTTAAATCGATCTAAAGACGTCCCTCCGTCCATCTGAATAGCTGGAAGTCTTGCTGTCAATGTTAACTTTGTCTAAATACGTGTTTGATACGTGAGAAAGGACGTGCCAAAGGACGCAATCTATTTAAATTTGCTGTTATCGGTTCATTATTTCATAAAAAGTGTCTCTCGCAATAAAGTTTCAACACTAAAAAATTCCTGAAAAAATAGGAATATTTTAATGAATTTCTGAACAAAGTTGTCTCAATCTTTGTAACGAATTTTATGATGATCGATCCACAATTGACCATAGCCTCCATATAACTCACTTCAACACTCATAAGTCCCATAAGAATATTAGTGTCAAATTATATCAAGTTTTAGGTAAATAGAAACAGCATTATCAAATATAATGAGAATCGGTTTAAAATTTACCATAGCTCGCATGTAAGACCACTTACTAAAATCGCTCCAAAAGTGCATTAAACAATCTATGTGTTAGTATCAACGTATTTTTCTGTATTGGTATATTTTATTTATTGTTAAGTAAGTTTTCGTCAATTGACCCTAGGTTTAATATTCATACACAATGGTGTAGGGTATCATATTGTTGGTTTTGTATGACTATATATTTTTTCTCCTTTTTTTATAATTCATCTTAGGTAATTATGTGTCTATTTTGAATCTAATTTGTGTTCAAAATAGCCACATAATTTAAACCTTTATACAAGATCAGTAAACATTTCTGACTAATATTTAAAATTTTATTAACTTTGTTCATTCAATATTCATAGTTTCAACTCACTTTTATGTTTTTGTTTCCCAAATTCTTCTTAATTTTAAACTTTAAAAGTTCCTATATATTCCTTTATATTTCCACATTAAATAAATTCAATCTTTACCTTAAAGTATACATTTTATAATTTAATTTTCCGTTTTGTCATTTCATTTAATGAGCTTAAATTAAATGATGCTTACAACAACACTACACAATATTTAGTGCCTAATGAACTTTGACCTCAACCAAAAAGGTATACAACATTCACTTTTTCAGCACATTTTTGATCCATATACTTAATTTTAATATCTAAAAGGGTATTTGCATCATGTATGCAATAGCCTGGTTCAAAGATAAAAATGGAGTTTACGATTGTCTTAAAACTTGAGAATAATTTGCAAATAAATTGCTTATTATGATTTACACACACATACACACAGACATCACACACATGCGAATGATTAAAAGTATGCTTTAGTATGAGTTTTGTCCATAAACATACCAAAACAATTTCATACATAAATACATAAGATGATTATCTATGTATGTGTAAATAAGAATAGCAAACTTAGTCTGAAATAATAAATTTAAAAAAATAAAAGTTTTCTTATATTTCAGTTCATTTTGACTTTCTGAAAAAAAAATTAAACTTTTTATGCAAGAGTTGCAAAACTTTTAATATGTTAAACGAGATATTTCTGGATTATTTTAATACAAAAAATATAAAATTTATAAAAAAAAACTCTATGAATATATTTATAAATAAAACTGATACTGTATCAATAGTTCTAGTAGTTAACAATAATAAATTATAATTTTGATAATAATTTTAATTGAAGCATTTTCCTTGCGAAAATACAACAACCTTCAAATATTTCATTACCATCTGTTTAGTATCATAGTATCCCATTGTTAATAAAAATATTAGTGAATGATATATTTTACACTTGTTTTTCTTTATCCCAAATCTCTTGACATTTTCTCTTAATAATAAGTCATAATATTGTTAATAAAATATAAAATACTATATCAACACGTACCATTGACAACTTGACTTTTCCTTTATTCATTCGATAATATTTTCAACAGACAATTTTGTTCATCAACTTCAATACGAGTATAATAAAAGTAAATTTTGTTGAGAAAATTTTGGGTGGAAACTCATAGAAAATTATTTTTTGGATAAACGTCTTTCTTTATTGCCCATTTTGTATGTCAGTGTGTCGAGCATTTTAAAACTCAATTTGTCATAACCTGGTCAGGGTCAGAAACATACTTACACACTACAAAAGATATATAGACATAAAGAAGTATTATTATGGATGTACAGCACAAACACTATAAACATAATCAGTTGTAAGATAAAATACACAAACACTGTTGTGCAGGAAACGGATATAAAGTACAAGTTTTAAGAAAAAACAACACAAGTAGTATGAATTAAATTTGTATTAAATATTTAAAAAAAAAATAATAATCAACAAAAATATATAATTATAATGTCGAAGCTCAAGTTGAAAGATGATATCAGTAATAACAACATTATCATCATAATAAACGACAACAATTCTCTTAACAACTACAAATGAACAAGCGAGTTTTGAAGCTTTAAAGAAAAATGGAGGAGAATGCTGAAAAAAATTATTACAAATTATTTCATTACTTTAATATTTATTTTCTATTCGAATAGAAAAATATGACAACAATTGTCCAACTTTCAACTTAGTTAGTTTTTCACATATCGTTATCGATTACAATTTAAAACTATAACAAATTAGAAAAAATTTCAAACATCTTTTATTTTCTAATAATTTTTATACAACCATCGCATATTTGTCCTGATATATACATAGTTATAGGAAATTAAACTTTCAGAAAGTCAAAAGATAATTTTTATTTGTTATGTTCGTTCATGTTTATGTATTAAATAATAAGAAAGTTCTATTTAAAGTAGTAATAGATAAAAAGAGAAAAATATATAAATATTTATTAAGCAACAAAAGTCTGTGTATTTTTAGCAATAGTTTTGACAGTTACACTTCCTTAAATAACACTTCCTTAAATACTATATTTCGAGGTTTCTCGAAAATAAAGTATTAAAAAAATTACACAGAGTTACAAAATGGAACAAAATTTCTGCGGCACATTATTAAACCTCTAGTCCAAATTTATTAATTGACTCTAGTTTTGGCGAAATATAGCGATTTGTAAAATTAAGGAGATTGCACTATATAATGAAGTATATCACGAAAACGACATGTTTGATAATGTTTTTTTTTCCAAAAATCATAAAAATTTCGAAAGTGTCAAATATTAAAATTTTTATTCATTGATCATTAAAATAAATTTATTTCAAATAAAACAAGATACATTTGATTATATAGAATTTTCTAAATAGAAAAAATACATTTTTCAATGTAACTTTTTAATGAATAAATTAAAAGATCATGAATTGATTTTTGAATTTTTGTGTATTAGAGTTGTAATGCTTATTAATACTATTATGTGTAATCCCGCGCAGGAGAATTAATGTGAAGCGTTGCAATAAAAAAATTTAGGATAATTTAAAGAGTTTTGTACCTCCATTTGTTAAATTTTATAATAATATTCTTC
>MINK01175018.1:0-12929 GCA_001735545.1 Phormia regina
AAACATGTAAACTTCTTTATTTTAGTACGTACACGAAATAAGCTGTGAAGTGGCTTTTTGTTATAATTGTTTTTTCTGTAAAATTTATAGAAAAATTTAATCTTTGTAAGAAACAAATTGATGGTAATTAAGAATATATATATTAATTATAGTCACCACTAATATTTCGAAATTAGTGAAATTTTTATACATTTATAAATTCAATTCATCAATTTTCTTTTTCGGAGGGAGACATCAGAATGGGGCGTTTGCACTTTAATCCTATAAAACGATGGGACAAATTAAAACTTGGTACTTATATTACTTTAGTCTTAGATAGAATAAATACAAAGTTTTGAAAAAAAATGCACAATGACACGCCTACCTCCCATGTATCCTAAAGTTAAAAAACTAAATTTTTTGTCTAAACTTACCAAAAACTTTACCAAAATTTGTGCCAGCAAAGACACGACTACCTCCCATATTTCCTGAAACTAAAAAACGGATTTACTGTATGGATACTAGATAGAATACTACCAAAATTTGTGATTATAGTGAGATATAGATTATTTATGATTCTGACAATTTTTATTTAAATCAAAACAAGAACACGCATATCTCCCATTTGTCCTAAAATGAGAAAAACCCATTCAAAATATTTTTGCCCTTCAGCAAAGTGTGTAAAAATGCTTCACAATGACTTTAAAAATAAATTAGAATAAAACCATTTAATATAGTTATAATATTAAAATACTAAGAAGACTTCTATGACCTATTTAAATTCTTTTTATTTAATATTAAATTACATTTAATTTATTTTTACTAAAACCGCAATTATTTTGGATCTCAATTATTACAAATTAAATTCAACAAAAAAAAATGAAAAGAAATACTTTTTAGAAAAATATAATTTTGTAGGAGTATTTATACGTTAATTTAATTATTTATTTCAACAAGAGGAAATCGTCACAAAAATATAATTGAGGGCGGATGCAAAAATTGAGGTTTAATTTATTTACCAACAACAACAACAAAAAAATGCCATACAATGTAAAACAATAAAATAATAGTTTTTCTAAATATCAATTACAATTGCATTCAAAAGGAAGTTGTTGTCAAATTATAAAAAAGAAATAAATATAATTATATTTCTTTTGAAATACAATATGACGACCTATACAAAACAAAAAAAAAATACTAATATAATAGCGATATTTTTTATTAAGAAATTTCATTACAATTAAACTAAATAAATACTTGGAAAGAATTTGGAACGAGTAAGTACTTGGGTGCGTTATAAATTGCACTTTTTTTTAACAAAAGAAAACAATACCAAGAGCAAAAGTGTGTGTAACTAAATAAGTGCGCTTGCGCACAATTTTATTAAATTTCTATACAACGAATTATTTGTACGTTTTAATTGTCAAGTATTTATTTAAGAAATTCAAAAGAAAGAAACTTAAGAAATAAGAGTTCTTAAATAACAAAAGTGATTTTATTCTTAATAATATATATATTTTTTTTTTGTTTCTTTCTGTTAAAAAAATAAAAATCCTCCTCTCCACTTTTGATCTACCTGAATAAATCTTGAATATTTTAAAAATAAATTTAACTATAAGTAATTGAAATTTTATGCGAAAACTTTAAATTATGACAAAATAAAACTGAAATCATTAAAGATCACTTAACAGGATATTAAAGGATATTGTTTGGTTTGTTTCTTAAATGCGTTTGTTTGTGTGTCTGTGTATGTTATACATATTTTATATTTGTATCTTGGTCATTTAAACAATAATTTAATGTCTTCTTTTATTTCAGTTTTTTTTTTTATAATAATTTTGTTGCTGTTTGCTGGTTGGTTGTTGTATTCGTTCAGTCAGTCGGTTGCTTGTTTTTCTTGGATAATACACAGATGTGTACTTAATTCCAGGAAATTTAACAAACAAGCCTTGTGTAAATAATACTGTTGAAAAATACGTTATAAAAAATAATTTCACAAAAAAAATGTATATATATTAAAAATAAACTTAATCACAAAAAGAGTTGACGTACACCACATCATGGCTTTTTTTCCAATTTGTTTTTGAGTATGTATAACTTTATATATACAATGAATATATACTTATATATACCTAACATATACATATATATATATGTACATGATTGTTTTAAAAGAAATCACAAAAAACAATTACAATTGGACAGAAATACAAGAAAAAAAAAAAAAAAAAATAAGTAAATTCTTGATAAATCATAGCAAATGCGTAAGGACGACATCGTTAATGTACGAATGATTGTGTATTCATGCCAGCACAATAAGAAATATTTGCATGTTGAGTATTGAGTTGTTGTTTTTTTTTTGGTTCGATTTTAAAACCAAATTGTTAAGTATTTTAAATCCGTTTTTAATTGCATTTATACGTGAGCACCCCCATGGAGTGATACGTTTAAGAGTTGAATGTTAAAGCACTCTTTCATTCTCTTTACTTAATATCGGTTTATTTGACTTAATATGTAATAGGAATTAAAACTATAGTACACAATAAATACAGTTACACTATAGAGTTATTCCAATAACTAGAAAATTTTGATTGATTTAAAAGAATTGTCTACCTTTGTAAAATGATGTCTCTAAAAATCATTACATTTTATGTTGGATTTTTTTTTTATTCTAAAATTTAAAAATTGTACTTCTGATCCATATGATAAATAAATGCCTGGATAAAATATTGAAGACAAATTATTAAAATTATTATTATTATTTCAATATTTCTCTGGTAAATTGTTTATATATTACGATATATTTATTTTATTTTAATTTCTATATAATATTCATTACTTCTTCCTTTTCTATTTAAATATGAAATAGATATCACCGGGAAATACTGATTCTGTAATACAGGGTATCTCATTCCATTTGTATGTACGATATTATTAAGAACTAAACCTCTAATATATTTTTTATATGGACTTTAGTTCCCGCGATAATGGAAATGTTACACCATATATAATTAAGCATATTTTGAAAACGATTTGTCAGATTTATATTAAAATTTTCTAATTAAAATTGAAAAAAATAACATTTTGTATAAAGTTTTTTTAAAAAATCATAAAAAATTAGTCATACAAATATTTTTTTGTGTAATCTATATATATAAAAGAGTATCGTTTCCGACTGATTTATCATCCTACAGCCCAAACGGCTGAAGCTAGAGAGACGAAATTTGGAAGACGGGATTTTTTGAAATTCGAATGTTTAAAAAAACGGCAAAAATCGATAACATTATAACTCGCAAACTAATAATGAAACAAAAAAAGTTGAATGGCTATCGTTATTCGTTTAAAAAAATAATTGGACATAAATAATAATTGGACTTTTTTGAAAATCAGCCGTTTTAGGGGAAAAAAAAAACGGGGAAAAACAGTATTTTGGTACATTTTTTTGGCACCATATATATTTCTGAAACCAATGAACATACGGATAAAATTTATGTCGTATTCATAACATATCAAAAAATGAGAAATACAAATTCTGTACTTTTTAGAAATTCTAACGTTAAGGGGGTAAATACCGTACCTAATTTTGGTACTTTTTTCATAAAACATTTTTTTATTTATTAAAATATATTTTAATGGGATACTACTACAATTTAGGGATTTATTGGAATGCAATTTTGATACATCGAAAAGTGCCAAGAAAGGCGTAAAGGCGGAAAATTACATTTTATTTAAACTTAATAATGAATTTTCAATTACATTAAACATAGATATATGAAAAAACATTAATGGTACTTTTTTGTTCTTCTAATAATACTTTTTGATTTTTTTCATAATTATGAACCTAGAAAGATGAAATTAATGAATGTGAATCCATAAGAGCAGATTTTATTGTACCTTTTTGTTCTGATAGCATTTTTGGAATTTTCTCTAATTTTTAATTTAGATACATGGTCCTAAGTTAATGGAAATTCATTAGGGGACATTGTGGTACTTTTTCGTTCATATGATGGTTTATTATATTTTTAACGAATTTCGAAGTCAGGGATTCCATGTCAAAACGGATTCCATATCATGTTGAAACATCCTTTACTGTAGAAGAATTTTTCATAAAAAAATTAATTTTAATTTATATTATTATTCAATAAAACTCGCGCAACGGCGGGTCAATCAGCTCGTTTTATATATAAATTAATACTTATTTACAAATTACATAGATATATTAAAAAATGGTTTGCAATTTTTAAATTTAAAACTTTTTTACAGCAAGTTTTGTCTGTCACTGTAAATATAACACCTGCGGAAGGAACAAACATTTTCGATAAAAAAAAACGCAATTAATGACCTTACCATCTCCGATTTCGATGCGCAAGGTACAGGTCACAATTTTAGACATAATTTGATGAAATTTGGTACATATGATTTTTTTTCTTTTTTTGCACAAGGACGAAGCCTATCGATTTTGGTTATGATCGTGACATTATTTCACCTTGCCCCCATGCAAATGTTGTCCTAGAATAGTTTTTAACACTCAAAATTACCTTAAAAATTTAAATACTTGAATGATATTTAACACAAATAAGTTTTTATATGCATAAATATGTGTGCTATTTCATGAAGATCGGTCCATAATTTAACATAGCTCCCATATATACCCCTCTTTCGAAAATCACTTTAACGTGGATAAATCCCATATAAGACCCAATTTCGGAAATCTTAGTATCGAAGAAATATTCTGTATTAATATTTATTATTTTACACTTAGTACAAGCATAGTTCCTTCCCGAATTTTGATACAGGGTATTATATTGTCGGGCTTGACCGACTATACCTTTTTCTCTCGTTTTTATTTAATTCATTGCGCCAATAAATATACTGCAGATAATATATAAAAATGTCTTGGTCTCAAAATGAAGAAAAATTTTGCGAAAAATCTGATTTTTAATTAAATATATCAATTTAGAAGAAAAAAATAAATTTATATTGTGCAACAATTAAAATAATCTGTACCAAGGCGTATTTACTAGGTGAAGTTGTTAATCCAGCTGATTTTTGTTTTGGTTTTTCAGAAGTCATTTTGTGTATGAAATTAAAAAATAAAATTTTGTAAAAAAAAAAATCTAATATTGATTTTGTTATATTGTCATTGTATTCGTGAGATATAATCCTTTATTAAAACATAATTCGTGATTTTAAATCCAGTTTATGTTATGAGCAAATATGCAGAAAATTTGGTAAAACAATATAAACAAGAATATAAATGCAAACACATACAATTAAACTTTTTCTTAATTTTCTTTTCTCTACAATATTTATTTTGACAGTCACAAATACTCAAAATTTGGGTTGTATTTGATGCCCTAATGCCTTAACCTTGTATATGAGCCTTGGTCTGTACTTGTTTCAATTTGGCATTACGATCAATTGTGAAATTGTCACCTGCAGAACTAGTTCTGTGCAAGAGCTAGCTAGCCACTACACATTGATCTAGATCTAGATCTTTAAAACTGAAATAAATTTTAACGTATACCAACTATTTTTAAAACATAATTACTCAGGCGTGGGAAGATTCCATGACACCAAATTTAAGAGAAAATTTCAGCTGATAGTTGTTTCTATAAAAATGCAAAAATTATATATTTTTTAGACGTTAGCATATTTAGAATAGAAGAGAATAAAAAGGTAGTCTTAATAACGTTAGTATTCCAGGGTTAATAAATAATTTTATTAGAAATTACCACATTAAGCACTAGTTCCATAGAGGCGTTAATATAGCCATTTGTTATGAAGCAAAAATTGTTTTCCCCGCAAATACGAATTGCATGCCAGACCAACAATTTTGGGAATACTATATTTATCTTGTACATTTGTCTTAACATAAAGGTTACATTTTTTTAATATATACACCAAACTTTTCGTATGCACTCTTAAACAATTTTACTTAGTTTTAATTGATTTTCATTAATTTCTAAAATAATCTTCTGCAACGAAAGATATTACTTTTTATTGTAAATAAATGCCTAGATTCTATATAAATTATTCTAATAAATCATTAAAATCGGTTACAAAAATTAATTAATTCTTAACGAAGAACTTCACATAATTGAAAATAATGAACGTTTAAATGACTTCATTTTTTCTCCACTCATAATTAAAGTTGTTGTTGGTGTTGTAATGGATTGCCAACAACAATAAATTATACTTACAAAATACAATTCAATACAATGATGTATTAAACTTGAGCTAAGAAAACACCCTCCCTCCATTTTACTAAAGAAATAATAGGCATGTGAGAATGTTTAAATGAATATGTATGTATGTATGTATTTCCTGGTGATAACATTTTATAAAATACAATACAATTCTTCAACATACAATAACTATTATTTCATTGGTTGATTTTCAATTTGAGGGATACAAAAAAAGGAACGTTTCTCTCATTTATTATATTCAATTGTACAGTCAGTCAACCATTCATTTATACGAACCACTTGAAATCAATATCAAAAATATTAAAGTGTAACCTCTTCCTATGATGTATGTATGTATATGAACAATACTCATACATATGTAAGTAATGTAAATATATTTTAATACATTTACAATTATACAAGTACCCATATAAATTATATGTATATTTTTATTTATATATGAAAATGTATGTATATGTGTTTTTTATATACATACATATATAAAAAGTATCTGAGTGTAAATGTATTGTATATTTTTCATTTGATTGACAGAAACAATTGCTTTAAAGCACAACTGCTGAAAAAATGCGCACACAACCCCTTCACTATTTATATACGTACATAAGTATAAGTAGTACAATAACTACAACAACAATAAAAAACTACTATAGCAAACATAAAAAAAAACAATAACGTACAACAACTTCAACTACATTTTGATTAAAATTTTATTTATTTATTTGCCATTGTCATTGATGTTTCTTTCTTTCTTTATTTCTTTCATTCATTCATTCATTCAATCGTCCTTTTGTTTAATTTCCCCCCCTTGATTTTTTTAACGCAATTTTTTTCGAATACGAAATGATTCTTGTGTTCTTTTGCCATATTATTGTTTGTGTGTTTATTACAATTTTAACAATAATATAAAAAAAATCAACAACAATTGTAAATGTATTAAAACAACAGGAACAATAGCAACAACAACTATCATAGTCATATCAATCGCTTCAGCGATATAAACGTTAATTCAAACAAACACTGATACAGACCAGACAATGAATGATGTACTTACGAATAATAATTTCCAAGATCGTTGCAGAGAAATTGAATTTTAATTGTCATCGATAGTTATTGATGTTGGGGCAGATGTAGTTTCACTTCCAACATTATGGCTACTAATTATAAAAAAAAAAATTAATTGTGGTTCCATAACATTTTAAAACATTAAAAACATCAAGATTTATAAAGGACCTATATGAATGCTGTAGGATAAGCATTGTAAAAGAAAATATACAAATATAAAATGCTAACACATCTAAATTTTATGCACTTTAGGGTGATTTTCGGAGTGGGTTTATATGGCAGCTATGATAAATTTTGGACCGATCTTCATAAAATTTGGTACACAGCTTGATGCATGAACAATATTTGTACGAAATTTCATTAAAATATTTCTATAAATATTTATATGGAGGTTAAGTGAAATAATAGACCGATCATAACCAATAAGCTTCGTCTTTGTAATAAAAAAGTCACAAGGTTTACATGGACAGCCAACCAGCCATTCAAGCGATTTAAGAAGTGATTCCGATTAGTATACTTAAGATGGATGCTGGAGTGTTAAAGAACCACCTATGGTAGTGTAGGGTATAAACAGAATATAATAGATTGTTAAAATTTTAAATTATTCAAACATTGATTTTTATCCATTTCTATGATCACTCACACCGTTAAAAGTACATAGTGATGCTCAAAAAGGAGTTTACAATTAAACTTTGGAAAATAGTACCCCTGGGTCTCCATTTGAATAAAAATCAAGTCCAATTGAGTAAATCCATGTTAAAACGGACAGCAATCGGATTTGAAATCTCTGAATTTAAAGAAATTTGCAACAAATACTGAATAGATGAAATTTTAAATCCATTTCGGTCCAGAAATATGACGGTTTAAAGAACAAAAAAATGTTAAAAACTATACAAATGAATAGCTATTTAACTCCCAATATCTTCTTAAATATACATGATAGATCTTTAATTGTTGTTGCACATTAAAGACAAAGATATTACCTTCATAATAATACATACATAGTTTTTTTACATCAAAAGTTCAAAGGTCAATTTTGGAAAAAAAAAATAATAAAACTGGTATTTTTTAATTTGTGGATATAAAATTTCAAGTTGGAGCCTTATTTAGTTTAGGAGTTATGGACAAAAATAAAATTCAATTATTAAAAATTGCTAAGTGATAAAAAGTAAAAAGTTAATTTATTTGTAGTTTTAAAAAACAAGCGCCTGACCACAAAAGAAATTTAAAATTATATTTTTGTTAAAGTCGTCCTTTTTTAAAATAGAAGTTTTTTTCCGTACCATAAGAAATCAATTTTAAAAGCTTTTTAAACTCATACCTTGAAATATTTGAAAATATTATTCAAAAAATTATAAAAACAAATTATACATGAACTTTCAATACAATAAAAAACAAAAAACTCATTTTAAATTTTAAAACGAAGTTTTATGTTTCTGTATATTTTCCAACTGTCATTTGATGCCACACATATTTATTGGTACGAGAGTACACCTGGGGCGCTTTACTGCCAATATAAATTTTAATTAAAATACAACTGGTCCAGTTTGATTTTATAAAAAAATAACAATAATGATACAATGTTTTGAATGAGAGAGTTGTAATATACATGTGATAATATACAGTTAAATAAATTGACACGCTCATTCCCTGCCACCAAAGGTATTTTCAGACCTTTGCTGAAGACCTTTCAGAAGATTTGTCAAAAATTTTAATATTAAAATATTTACTTATCATCTGAATAAAAATTGTTTGATTATGAAAAATTATTATATTTTTGAAAATACCAACGGTATTTTAAATTTTTTGAAATTTTTCAAAAACTTTTGATTTTCATGTTTTATTTTTGATAAATAAAAATTTAAAAACAATAAAATATTTACAAAAGAAATGTTTTAATCAATATTTCGTATTAAATTTATCAAGAATTTCATAAAGGTAAGAACTTGCTAGAATAATATACAATATGTGTTACCGTGTAAACTACTTTAGGATTTTCTATTGGATTTTTTTTGACATGCTAATAAAATACGTAATATTTTACTGTCGAAAAATCCTAATACTAAAAGTTATCGTCTGAAAGTACCCTTTGCAAAAAAAAAAAAATAACTTTAATATCGATTTTTCAAAAAATGTGAAAACTATGGTATTTAGTTGACGACTTATATTCAAAGAGATATATAATCGAAGTATAAAATTAATGCTAAATATAAAACAAATAAAAATTTAAAGAATGATTCTTAAAATAAAAATATTTTTTAAAAAATAAAATGGAGCAACATTTTCCCTTCTAAATGACACTATTTCGATGCCCAACAAATACCTTAAATGGTGTCACCCAAAAAGCATTAAAATTGCGGCAAACTTCTTCCCGAACGGTGACACTTCTTGCATGGGAATATTACACATATTTTTTTTTTTACTTTTTAGTGATAAGTCGAAATTCTAACAAAATATTCTATCTAATTTTGTTAGAATTTCGACAAAAATGTGTTCAAATTCATGACTAAAAATGACTCCAATTCGATACCAAATAAAGCACTTAATAGTATAATAAAAAAAGTATAAGAACTGCTGCACCCTTTTTCCCGAACGGTATTCTGCTATATCTAAGAATTTGAGGTTACATTTTAATTCAAATTTGAATAAAAAATATTGGTAGAGTTTGTTTGTTTGTTTTGTTTATGCTAATATATTCATGTTAGTTTTGGTATATGTATTAGCAGTAATTTTTACCGCTTATATTCTAAACGGATTTTATTAAATTCTATATTCTGCCCATCTATGAGAAAATATCTATTTCGTGGTATATTTTTTATTAAAATCGGTTATTTAGTGTGACCTTAAAAGGGATTACGAAAAGTGTGTTTGTCTATTAATTATATAGAAGATAGATACAGTTAATAAAATGATATTAAGTTGAAATTTGTTTTTTTTTAACTTTTATTTTAGTGAAAAAATACAACAATTTTTTTTTTAATTTTCACGTTCAAAAACTTTTTTTAGACTCGGTAATAATTTTGTTCTATGTTCTATGAGCCCCATAGCTCAGCACCTGATGTATCTGGAGATTCATTATCCTATGTTTTATGTAAATTCAACCAGCCGATTTTAAGCTACAGATTCATTGAGGAAAAAGGTTTTTTCTTACCCACTGTGCACTATACATGAAATCTAATTTTTTCATCGTTACAATTTACATATGTATGCATATATTCCAAAATTATTAATTACAAATTGTCTTCTCCTCTTCCCCTAATCCCAGTTACCAACATTCCCTTATACGTCTTAAACAATGCCAATAAAATGATGAGAAACAATAATCTTTTTTGGTAAATTAAATTAAAATTATAAACACGTACTCATTTAACAAATATTTCAACACATAATCCATTTGTTACGGGCGACATCATTATCCTTTCTACAAAATTATTGAGTTTATTTATCATCCTTTTTTATGGACATTTGCAAAAATATTTCAAAAGTCTAGTGGTCGTATGATAAATGTTTTTGCACAGAAACAATCGTGTATGTAGGTATGTATGTGTGTGTATTTATTAAACATAAAAAATAACTTTGTTCAATAGAATACAATACAATCCAATATAGAGTACAATTTCTTAATATGTCACACATAATAAAAACTTGCAAACAAAATAAATAAATAGGAAAAATGGGACGAAAAAAAGAAAAAAAAAACAAACTCAGGAACAGGAAAATATGGGAAGTTGTTAAAATACCAACACGAGCCTTTATGGCCATTGTAATAAATGCTTGTTAAGAATGTATGAAAACGTGTTAACCACCAACAAACAAACAAACAACTACAAAAAATATATATATATATATATATATATATATATATGTATTTTACTTATCTAAGAGAATATTAGAGGAGAACATGTTTATATTTATTTGTTAAGAAATAACTTTATTTAAAGAGTCACTCATACTTAGACCATAACCGACCCCACCATATAAACTAAAACAGGATGTCACATGATAAAAGCAACAATATTTTCATAAAATATAATTCTTTTTTTAATCTATTAGTAAATATCTTACAGTGTAGACTATATGTTTCTTTTCAAACTAGTTACTCTGTAATATAGTCCGATCTACCCCACTAACACTTAAATTTGAAATACCAAAATATATGACACATCATAACTTGTATTTATATCTCATGTATATATGTATGTGGAAATGTTGGGGATTATAACAAAATAATATTAAAAAAAAAAACAAAATATGTACAATAAACATAAGTAAGTTAACATTTTTTTATTTGTTCATTTTTTTCTCTTACTTTTTTCTTTTTTTTCGAATATTTCCTTTTCTCGTTTTGAGTTCCTTAACAAGGTCGTTAAAAGCACTCAACAAATGTTAGTTGTGGTGTAATGTGTTTGGTGACCATAAAAATATTAAAATGACTTTTCAAACCAAAAGAACAATTTTTCTTACAAAAAAAGAACAAAAAAAAACACCCATTGAAATTGAAAATAAATATTTCTGAAATTGCTACAAGAAAAATTGCTATTGATACGAATATTAAAATGTCTTATGTGAAATAGGAAAATAATGGGTTTGAGTTTCACTTTTTTGTATTTGTAAATATTTTATTTGAAGTCTGTGGCAAGAAAAGAGTTTTTTCTTGTGTGTGGAACGAAGCGAAAAAGAGTTTATTATAAACGACTTGAAATAAATATGCAAATTTTCATTTTCAATTGAAAAAAATATATATTTATATTCACATAAATTGCATATTTGAAATATATTTACAATAGTAAAGAAAGTGTTAATGTTCGAAAGAGGTATAGGAAGTAATGAGCACAGTGGTTTGAATAGGTAGTTTGGTACAAAAAAATAGTCAAATAGAATATAAATAACTCTTTGTTACAGAAGATTTCCAAATCAGTCATTATTTTTTACTTCGATTCCATTCACTTGCCTTCTTCCTTATCCTACGACAGTGATAAGTAATTGAAGATTTTACTTAAATTGATTCTCAATTGCGACTGAATTTATAATTTAGATATTCAAAGCTTTTTCATTGCCATTAGAATTATCTATGACCCAGCGACCCAGACTAGAATAATTTCTTACAGCCAATCTAGTCTAGGCACGGATCCACGGGGTAAACAGTTTTTTCTTGCATTGACTGACAAAGATATCTGGTAGTTTGTATATGTATTAGGGTATTCAATCGATTAACCGTCATTATCCGATTAATTTTGGTCGATTAACTGTTCAAATAATTGAAAACTGTCAATTTTCGAATTATTTGTGTCGAATAACCGATTAACCGTAATCTAGTTATTTGGTGTTATAAAATAATGAATTTTTTATTCCAAATTCAAATAAATAAATACAATAGATTTTTACATCCACTAAATGTCTTGTGCTAAATAAAAGTGCCAATGAAATATAATTTCACTATTCATGACTTTCTTATCACTAAATAGGTATCAAAAATGGAACATTTATTGGAATCATCCGACTTTGCACTATCTCTTACTTAATCCTCTGAATATTACTTGTTTACTGGGACACTTTATTTAACATAAAGTGACATTGAAAGATTAAAATTTTATAAATTCTTTAACTTTTGCCAATATTATTTCTTTTGGATCCTGCAAGGATAATAAGGCTATAAACATTACAATATATTTATAACAA
>MINK01175019.1:0-19425 GCA_001735545.1 Phormia regina
ATACAAAAAGTTAGTAAACCTTTATCAAACATACATTATTTTTTGTGAATACGGCTGAATGTTTTTATTTCAATCGAATTACAATCTTTAATGTTGAAAAAATAATAAATATCTATTATAAATTTTTTTATTTTCATCAAAAGTTTACTTTTTTCCATCAGGATCGAGAAAATATAAAAATCATTTGAGATATTTATCATTTAAATCATTTTCAACTTTTTTTATCGGATGAAAAAAATTTAAACAACAACAGTTTCATTGCATAAAAATATGAGTAGTATGAATAATAAAATTGAAGAAAGATTCGGCTGTGGCGAATCTCTGATACTCTTCAGCAACTTACCGGCAAATAATTTAATTTTCGCCGTTATTTGTATGCATTGTATGAAAATTTCTGAACTTTTGATATATATATTATATATGTCAGTTATCGATGGGCTTCATAAACCTCATATCAACCGATACATCGTCCTATTGTCATCATTTCTTACAAGGATACCGAAAATTTAAACTTTTTGCTCTCCGACGAAAACAGAATGACAAACTTATATATACCCTTCACACCTGTAGTGAGAGGTATACAAAAAAAAGATTTTTTCAAACTGATATTTATTTTTAAAGATATTTATTATTTTCATCATGATGGATATTTATATTAAAAAATAAATATTTTTTTCAATAAATGAAAAATTTTTTGAACTTTAAAGATATTTTTTATTTTGATTGAAAAATAAAAATAAAACGTTTTCAGGTGCTTGCTTAAAACAATATGTTTATATACAACATGTCCTTAATAGCAACAAATAAAATAAAATATTTCATTTACTACTTAAATGAAACAATTTTGAATAAGAAAAATATAAAACATAAATTGAGGAAATCCAAGTAAAAAATAAATATTTGAAAAATAGTCATAAAAAACAAATGTAATGTATGCCTAATAGACAGCAATATACACACGTGTATTCATACATATTTAAGCAAACATATTTTGGTCGTTGCAAAGTTGAAACATTTTATTATTAGACAATTTAAAAAAGAAACGGAAAATTTTATAACATTATTAAATATTTTGTATATATGTATGTATGTATGTATGTATATGTATGTATGTATGTATGTATGTATGTATGTATGTATGTATGTATGTATATACATATGTATATTTATGTATATGTCTTAAGTATATCATAAGCATATAAAAACACCTTTAAGATAGATAATATTGTTGTGAATTATTCAGTCCTTGCGAATTATTGTCACTTTAATCGGAAAATATTTGTTTACAAAAAAATGTTCAAAAAGTATATTGTTTTATTTTAAATCATAAAAATATAGTTAATAAAACAAGATATACTTATTTCATCGTAAAACTGGAAATAGAATTTATTTTCTGATTTTTGAAATATTTCTATTTATTGAATAAATTAAACATTTTATTTGCAATGAATTTTTATTTTTTATTATGGTAAAGTGGATTTTAGATATCTTTTGACAAAAAAAAAATAATAATAAAGTAAAAACAATTTTAATTTTTTAATATTGTGTAATTGATATATTTGACAATACATTGACAATAGCGCTAAAAGAATATGTTTTGCTATGAAAAAATTCAGCTTAAACAATAATAAAATTTGGTTTAATTTGTCAATACTTTTTAGGGAGTCCGACAATAGAAAATGCTCTTCGAATAGATATTTTTATGTATAGGTATGTTTTATGTGTATACGTGTGTTTATTTTTATTTGTTTTCCTATTGTCTAACATCCTTTTAAAAATGTCAAGCAATTTTAAACATTGATTGTTCTTATATATAAATTTATGTATGTATTTGAATGTAAATTTACACTCAATTTTACTTTAATTTTTATCCTTCATATTTTATACATCCTCGTCTTGCATAACTTTTTCTTATTATTTGCCTGTAAATTGTAATCTTGTCGCAAAATTACAAGCGGAAATGAAAAACAACAAAAAGCCATAAACAAGAAGTTAACGAATATAAATAATCAAATGGAAGCAACAGAAACAACAATAATATGATGAGTACAGCCTAAACAAACCCGAAAAGTAAATTACAAACACGTACATACATTCATATCTATATATATATATATATATATTCACTTATGTATGTATACTTATACATCTGTATGAGTGTTTTCTTAAAAGAACAAAGGCATTTTTTGTTTGCCAAATTACCGTTTAGACATATAAATATTTTTGTTAATAAAAGATTTTATTAAAAATCCTTAAATTAACTTTTAAATAACCATAAACAAAGTTGTTTCTTTTTCATTATTGTTAAAATTTAAACGTTTTTTTTTATTATTATTTTTTTTTCATAAAGGAGAGAGACAGCGTGCTAGCAAGTAAGCGATATGATCTTTTTTAAATTTCTATTTAATAAAATCCTTTTTTTCCATCAGTTTATTTTTTTTATCATATGTTTAATTAAATTGAAAGAGCTTTTCCTTGTAAAAATTCTTAACTCTATGCATTATTATATGTATTTCCTTAGAAATATAAGAACATGGGCAGATGGAATAATTTAAATTTTTTTTTTTAATAAATCAATTCCAGTTATCTTAAAAAATCTTTTGTGAATACTATTATTATTTAAATGTTTTTGCAGGAAAAGTAATGATCTTATTTTAAAAAATAGCTCTAGGAAGGCAATTTTATATTTGTGCACAAAAAAATATTTGTTATACTTAAAAATAATATTGGTTTCTGTCCTATTAGTCACAGTTCACTTAATTATTTAAATTTTTTGTATGACATATCTGGCGACACTGATTTCATGGTTTTCATGCGTTTTTAAGCACCATGTTTCCTGCTTCTTGAAACGATTTTAAGGAAACAACACAAGATAGTAAAATTTTAATGTAATGGGGTAAGTTTTTTTATTTTATTTTATTAAGTTTTTTAAACAAAGGAAAAAATATCTCAATTTGATACCAATCATATAAGGGGAAATAATATTCATTTATAATAGTGTTATGTCAAATACTTGATATTTGTAAAGCCTTAGTTATTAAAGAATTTTTATAATTACTCAAATGGGAAGGAAAAAGTTTTTTTAGTCTGCGATAACACTAGTCGAAAAAAAATCCTCCCTCTAGGACAAATACATGGACTTGATAGTTAATGTGATAAACACGAATCTTTTTTTGTTTTTCACATCAGGTCTAGATTTATTTATGGCCAAGTATGATATTGTAATATAATACCTTGGCCACCCTAACTTTTGCAATTCGGAGTTATTTGGAAATTAGTGTTTCATGCAAAATCATTTACATCAAAATTGATGCACAAATCTTGATTTTGTTTAAAGTTTAGTGAAAATACCCAGGTATAACTACAATTAATAAGAACAAAAATTTGTTTCTTTTTCTTCAAAGAAAAATAGGTGGGTGAACTTGATGAAATTTGAGCGCTTTCAGTTTTTGTTTTTCAGTTACGTACTTGATATCACTTACATCGTCACCTTATTCTGCGGTCACGCTATAAAACTCGAGAATGGTTAGTCCAAATTAGACTATAACTCATATGTGATAATTGATACTGATGCTGATAAAAATTGTCTTTAAGGAATGTCAATAATATTATATATGCTCTCAATAACTTTAGAATTTTGAAGCAAAATATTCAAAACAGGAAAAAAATTAACTCTTTCGTTACCAATTAGTAAATAACTACGAAAATATTAAATCAATTGCAATTATGTGAATACAATTCAAACGTAATTTGAATTGGAGTTGAATTAATCTAAATTTGAAAACCTGTTCTTATACAAGTGTGACTGCTAATAAAAGGAAAAATTCAAAACAGAATTGCCCATATATTGTTATTGTTTTTCATTTTTTACAGTTTTTAGTAAATGTTGTAATAAATTTGGTGAGAGTTGCAAATTTAAACAAGTTTTTAATTGAATGAATTATTTGCATATATGTATATTTGTTAATTGGTTACTTTTTCCTGTTTCATCAATTATTTATATTAATATGATAATGATAATATCTTTGTCACAAATATTACAAAAAAAATTTAGTTTCCGAAACGAGTGCTTGATTAGAACAACCATAATATGATTATTTCAATCCTACAGCCACATTATCAAATTAAATTTATTTACATACATATATTAGAACCGACAATATACAGCCATATATTTGCGTGTATAGAAAAAAATCAATTAAAAAATATTAAAATTGATTTATACTCAATTTACACTAACACTTGAAATCACGTTTGAAAAAGTTTATAGATTTTTTGCATTATAAATCAATTTTTAATCTTATTTTATGCGTGAATTGAAATAAATCAATTTCAAACAAAATTATTTTTATTTCGTAATTTTAAAAATATTTGTTTCAAAACCTTGTCGAAAAACGAAAATCTATTTAAATAAACTCATGTAGATTTTGTTAAAAATCTACTTTTAAACTTGATTTTGTACCAATATAAATGGGATATTAGAGAAGATATCTTTAATTACTTATATTAAACTAAAAAATAAATTTGCTGATACCAGGAAATAAAAAACGAAAACAATATGGCAGTATAATATGCCTTATTCATATAAAAATTTAAAATTTATAAACAAATTATTAAACAAATTTAAATGGAAAATTTTTCTATAAACCTTTTATTAATTGGAAAATTTTATTATGAATAAGGCTGATAGTGTGTAATTTATTTTGAAGATTTGTTTTTAATCTTATTATTATTATTTTATTTTTTTTTTGTTTTTTAAATAAATTGACAATTAAATATCAAGAATAAATAAATAAAAATGCCATTAATATGCATAATTGCTGATTTATAATAAATAAAAATAATAAAAAAATATAATTTACTTTTGGTTAATGAATTTATTAAAATTCAAATAAACAACTTTGCCGTGAAAAATAAATAAAAAAAAATGGTAATTGTTCTTCCACTACAAAGCCATCAATTGTGAATTGGCATAATTTTTCTTTTTAATAAATAAAAAAAAGGAAATCGACAAAAAAAGTGTATTTAAGTAAAATAAAAACAATAAGAAATCGTAAAAAAGATCTATAATAAATGTGGCAGAAAATAAATGAATGAATTAAGGAGAAGAAAATAAAATAAAAAAGAAATGTTGTTTGTTTTCCAACATCCGTTGTTGGTTGGTTCATTTGTTGTTGGTTGGCTCATTTGTGTATAAATTTATTTTAAACATTTTTATTTTATTCTTATGTTTTTTTCTCTTTCTTTCTTTTTTTCGTAATAAAGACTACGAGTTGTTGAGTTAAGGAATATTGAGTGAATTCCATAGTGTATCCTTGAGGTCAAGTATCTTATTATTTTTTAAAAAATCATTTACATAAATGTTGTAGAAAAATGTATTTGTTGTATGTTTGCAAGTGTTCGTATGTACGTATGTATAAGTGTTTGTGTAAAAGTTTTCTTTGGAACAGTTAAACTGTTTTTCTCGTTTATTTTTTCCCCATTTTTTTCACAGCTTTTTTTTCATTTTATGCAATTGCGTAAGTAAATGGTTAAAGGTCGCATTTTAATGAAGCAATAAATATATGAATTTAAATATAAACGGGGTTATAAAAATTATGTTAAAAAAATACTGACACTCGCTCATTCACTCATATTCATGGGAAACTTAAATATTTTATTTCCTTCAATTTAATCTACAGATTACACAACATTTTTCAACAAGAACCATAATTTGATGAAATATTTTAATTTAATTTTATTTTATTCTTTTTTTTTTTTCTGTTACAAGTTAATTTTGCATTTTGAAGATAAATGTTACTCGAATGCATATTAAATATCCATTATGCAAAGTATATATAATACACATCTGTTTAATAAATATCATTTCATTAAGCACACATTAAAAAGTATTTTATTATTTATGCTAAGTTTAAACTGAAAGAAAAAGAGGATAGGAAAATGAACTGTAATTTTATCAAGAATTATTATTTTCTTTTAGATTTTAAGGAAATCTTCATAAAAGATGGATGGGAAAAAATCTCTTGTGTCTAATATCACAAGCATTTATGCATCAAAATTCTGAATATTTTTCGAATAACTAATTCAAATTTGAAAATCTCATTCTTAGGTATCTTTATATCTCCTATGTTGCTCTTCAACATAGTCTCAGGGTGTAATAAGTGATAATTTCAATATGTAGTAAAAAAAGGGGTCCGATTCTGACAAATATAAAAACTTCAACTTAATACTTTTTAGATATAAATAAAAGGTATTCAGATGTGAACTATTATTACTAATATTAACACCAGCTTTATTAAATAATTGTAAATATTAAATAATATTTAGCTTACAATTTAGTTCAAATGAATTTTAACTTCCGTGATCACATAACAATTGCAATAATTATTAGACTTCAGTGAAATCATAAAAAAACGTATACGCACACATTAGAAATAAAATGTATGCTAAACACCATCATTACCATCGTCATCATCATTATCATGCAGTAGCAGCATCTGCAACAGTGTTGCAAAACTAACAATTTAACTAAGTAATATACAAAAAAAAAAAAACACTGTGACACACTTTCATAAAAATTACAACCAAACACTTGTGCAAATAGAAACAACATCAGTGTTTAATTTGTTCATAACACTAAAAAAAGAGAATTAAAAGTACAAAAAAAAAAAATATGGAGAGAGTTAGATGAAAATGAAATAGCAACATTGTTACCAATATTATGACAACTGTGCCATTTATGCTACATACACAAAAAAAACTACTTATTGCTACCAAAGATCCTGCTGTGATAATTTGCTGTTGTTTTATTACTGGATTTTCTATTCATTTACTTTGACACTCACTCCACACAACACTAATACTCCTTCCTATACTCTCACACATTCATAAACAAATAAACAAACACTAGCATACATTAACTTGTGTTTACTAGTGAAATAACGTATTTGAGTGAATGTGTTTAATAAGTAAACACTGTAAAAATAAACAACAACCAACAACAGCACCAAAAACAAAAATATAAAATGAATAAAAAAGGGAACAAATTACCAAAGCATTTT
Source organism: Phormia regina (assembly GCA_001735545.1). Taxonomy (NCBI): domain Eukaryota; kingdom Metazoa; phylum Arthropoda; class Insecta; order Diptera; family Calliphoridae; genus Phormia; species Phormia regina. The sequence goes on from MINK01175019.1 coordinate 7,062, forward strand.
TCCAGCGACAAAAACAACAACAACAAGAACAACAAATATATGATGGAAACTCAACCCTTTATGCTAAAAGCTTTTATTGTTAAGATTTTTAACCTTTTATTATAAAAGTTGAAGTACTACGTACATAGTTGATGCTGTTGTTGTTGTTGCTGCTGCTGCTGCTGTAGCAAATAGTATATAGTAGTGTGGTATAGTGCCTGGTGGAAAGAGTTTCATTGTATGCAGTGTCGATTAATATATGTGTGACAACAGTTTTTATGCCTAATCAACGTTGGAACTTCATTACAACACACCATTACAACGCCCAAATGAAAGGAGCAGAACTTAAGTGTTTAGAAAAAAAAAATAATAATAAAAAAAGGCAAAAAATTATAATAAAAAAACTGAATTTTATACTGTAATGGAGGCATTAAAAAAATATGTGTAAGTGAAATGAGAGTGTCAGTAAAAAAGGGGTAGATATTATTTTAATGATTTCATTTGAGTCAAATGCTAGCAGCATTAGGCTGACAGGAAAAAAATGTTGGCTTGGTGGCAATAGTGGGGATGGAGGTGATTTGACTAGAGGGAAACTGGCGCAAAAAAACATTTTGTCTCATTTACAGACATTTTGATAGACATGCCAGCAATTAGCTTTAGCTTCACTATACCCGTAAAGTGGAACAGAAACAATGGATGGATGCCTGCTGCTGCTGGTAGGTTGTTGTTGGGTTGGTTAGGGTTTTTTCTTGCTTCGTAGCGAAGCCTTTAATGCTGCAATTACAAAAAAAAAAAAAAAAAAAAAAAAAAAAAAAAAAAAAAAACATTAAAATTGCCTTTTCTTCTTCCTCCTAAACGCTTTGCTTTTAACATTTATCTATTTACAGCTTTAGCTTTTTGTTTTAGCATTTTGTTTATTTGTTATTATTTTGGCTTTTCATTTCTTTATAACGTTTTTTAATGAACAGTAGAATTTTTCCGGCTTAAATTAAAGCTTTAACAAATAATTCATTATGTAAAATTATTCAAATCTTAATAGAAAATTTATTCCAAAACACACCATCACTTGCTCTATTACTCTTTCTACTGTCATCCTCACAGCAAACAATAATAGAAATAAATGAATAATTTAATTAAGTACTTGTGTTTGTCATAAATGTTGATGAAATCAGTTGCTGCAGTAGCAATATAATTAATAATGATTTACTAGTTAGTCATAAAAATTAGTATTTTAGGAAAATTTTAATTACAAAATAAGGATTTTTATATCAAGATAATTCTTTGAAGTTACAAATAAAATCCATATGATTATCTATTAATATCACTGCTGCTATAAAATGGTACTTTTTTGTTTTCATTCAAAAAGCGATGGCCTTTTTGGAGAAAGCAGTTTTGAAAATATTTTAAATTTCGATATATGATATAAATTTGAAAATATACTAGTTTTTTATTTTCAAATTCCTTAAAAAACTGTAAAACTTATTCGATTTTAACTGTGTGCTAAACTAGAACTTTCCATAAATTTTTAATTTATTTTCATACAATAAAAAAACACTAAAAGATATACAAAAATACTTTGCGCTAAAATAAAAATATCCCAGAAAAATATTGTTCTAAAATCATTGCTTCTTATAATAGTTCTGTCATCATAACCACTTCAGATTCTTTAATAACATCCTAAGAACTAATGGTATCACAACCAATTCTAACACTAATAGAGTAAAATTTTATTGAGAATCGTTATATGAATGTTTGTGAGAACAAGTGCTTAAGAACTAATACTGCACGACTTCCACACCACTTCTTTGATTTAAAGACTAGAATTTGAGAAATTGCCCATAAACAGGTTCTATAGTAATGGTTGTAACAAGTTCTAGAACGGTGCCAAACAATAGGTACTAAAACGCTTCCACGGAACAGGTTTTAGAGGTGACAATTTTACACAAAAATCATTATCCGTAAAATCAAAGTAAAACGAATACAGGATATTTTCTTGTAGAATTTACATCGGACTCTAAAATTCCAACAAGATAAAGGAAATAAATTCAAAAATGGTAAATAATTCATTATGTATTTTATAAAACTCAAGTAAACATTAATTCTAAGGCACGGCGTTTCTCATTCATTCATAAGTATTAAGCCTCTAACCCACTTTTTTCGAATTGACTCTAGTTCTCGTAATAAATATCGGTTTGTAATATTTATATATTGAAGCAGATATTGAGAACTTCTTGTCCGATTTCATTCAAAAGAATATTAAAAAAAATTTAATTAAAATTATTGTTAATTGATTCTTATTAATATGTTTGAATATTGAATTTTTATAAAAAGAAAAATATTTTTTATTTCTTTTTTTAGAAATCATAAAAATGCGANNGAAAGTGCTAAAAATTAACTCTTTTATTCTTTGGCTAAAAAGACAAATTTGTTGTAAATAAAATAAGACATATTTGATTAAAATCAATGAACAAGTTTTGATTTTATTTACAAATTAATGAAATTGTTACATAAAAAGATAAAAAAAATGCGATTTTTAAAATGATTCTATATAACTTGTAAATTAGTATTTTGACTAATTTGCGAATGAAATTGAAATTTCTGCATTAATTTAAATCATGAAAAAGTTCGGATACTCAATCACTCCAGCTAAGAATAAGAAAATTTTCTATAAAAACAACAATTATAATAAAATTCGAATTTTATAATTTAATTGAAGTTATTTTCAATTATATTGAAAAAATGACTTCGAATAATTCGATCTTAAAAAAGTCATACAACCAAAATTCAAATTGTCTTTGGGATTGGACATTTTTTATGGAATTTTTCTTGATGCTTCATTTTTTCATTATGCAATCATGTATGTTTTTAACCAAAGAGACTAAATAGTCTCTTCAGTATCATTTCATTAAATATCATTAAATAATAAAAGCAGTAAATTGTATTATTTACACATAACATCACATCTTTTGTTATGTAAATTTTCCAACAATAAAAAGTTAGTAAACCTTAATCAAGCATACATTATTTTTGTATAACGGCTGTAAGTACTTTTATGTCTCTTTTAAATAAACCTAAAAAATTAATTTAAGTAAGAAAAAATCCAATCTATGAGAAGCAAATTAAGCAAAATTCATAAAAGAAGACCTCAAAAAGGAGTTGTTATTGTATATAAAAATCAGGAGGTTAAAAACTATAGTGACAACACATTGTTAAAAAATTAAAACGCTTTTTAAAGTTATTTTTCGGTGTTTTTTTTTTTGCTGTGATATTTAAAATTTAGATCGCAGAGCTCAGACAAAAATAAATCTTTTTTAGATACAAATTTTCTTATTAAAGTTATTTTAATTCTTAAAAAGTTTACATTTTTGTGTATTTTCTTTTAATTTTGGATAATTTAAAGGCTTGGTTGTGTAATATAAATTTTTTAAAGATATCGATAGGAAATTGCCAGATAAATGAGGATAAAGTAGAATTATAATAAATTAATATTTGATAAATATTAAAATAATTTAACTAGCTTAATAATAAGCTCTCCAAGGATATATTTTGTACTCATTGCTTAAGTAGGGGTACTTCTCTTCCACAATCTTTGTGCATATGATGTATCGAATGGAATGGAAATACCAATATAATTAATTTTGTGATAAATTGAGAGTTTTGTATTGTCCTCTAATATCTTTTCTCATATGTCTAAACCCTATACGATTGTTTAGTATTAGATAATTAGCATACATTGGTAATAAATCCTTATATTCTAACTCTTTCTGCTGCTCGAATCGAATTGAAATATTATTGAAGGAGCTGCAGACCAAGACATAAACTTTCTTAAAAATCATCTTTTAGTCTGAAAATAGCAGATAAACTACAGGGTGTAAAAATAGATTAGCTCGAGTTTCTTAACATCTACAAATTATGTATGATTTTAAACAGTTATTTCTGTCAAAGAAAATAATAATAAAATAATAAAAGATAAGCTTATTCACCGAAGTTATCTCTTAAGGTTAAAAAAATATTAAGGCTTGAATTTTTAATTTTTGCTCGCCTTTATTTTCGTTTTTAGCAAAAAAAAGTATATATAAGATTATAGACTTCTTATAACTTATTTCGTGATATCACACAGTGACTACAAGATAACTTTTTAAATGATCAGGTTCTTCTCTATGTCTGTTCCATGCATTTCAATTCGATTCCGATATAGAGACTTATTCACAAAAAAATGCACCACTGTGCGGTAAATTTAATCGCAAAATCATAGTCCAGTCATTTATATCATATTGTAAAAGTGATCGGAATACTTTCATTTATTTAAAACCTCTTAAATAAACAGGAATATATTATTATATAATATGGTCATATTATATAAAAGTATATAACATATTTTAAACATATTAAAGACGTTTTTTTTTTAATAAATATTTATACATAATTTTTTCAGCTAAATTTCAAGATATAAGTATAAATATTTTGTTGTTGTTTACTTACATAAAACATTCACTGTATGGGTGGAGACGACATTTTCCGTTAGCTGCATGTTGAGACCATGACAGATGACAACCAACGAACGTTTGTTGGGCTCAATGACAGCCGTTATATTTGAAATTGTAATCCAACCACCTAAAAAACATAAAATAAACCAAACAAAAATAAGGACGAAGAAAAAAAAAACAAAAAGAATAACATCATTACAAGTATTCGTATAAAACAAAAAAATAATCCACACACATACTTGTGTGAATTAGTGTGAATGGCATAAAATTAAGAATAAAAATAGAAATGGAAATAAAGAGGAGATTAAAGAAGACTAAGTATATATATAGACGTATGTATATATGTATGTACTAGACACACATACTTAAGTAAGTGAATAGTAAGTAGGAATATATATAAAATGTACGGAAACAAGTAAGGAAAGACAATTTGTGTAATTATAAAATATTTTAATCAAATATTCGCATACACATTCATTTGTCGTTTGACATACGATGGATGTCACCATAGTAAATGCCACTGCTATGGAACAATATTGAGAATGTGTTTGTTTGTGTTATCATTTAGTTGTTACTCACCTTCGGGACTGACGGTGGTGCGTGATGTCGCATTTCGTATTTGACGACCACCAACCATCCATTTAATTTCAGCTGGTGGATTAGAGGCTGCCGTTGTGCATGTAAGTGGCACTACATCGCCCACTCGTGCCTCCGTTGATCCCGATATTGAAACATGTGTTGGGGCAACTGTAAAATTGAAAAGAAGAAAAAACAATATGATATAAAATCGTAATAAGAAAATGTTAAATAAAAAGGAAGTAGACAAAATTTAAATTTTTTATATGTATATGAATGTACCTAAGTATACGTAAGAGTATGTATGTGTGTGTGTGTGTCTGTAGTGTGTGTGTCTGTAGATAAAATAAATACAAATATATAATATAACACGTTATAAATATGTATTTGTTTATGAGTGTGCTTGTGTTTATATAATTTATATTCCATAAATTCATTAATATTTTAACAGCATCATAAACTTGGCCAGATGTCTGTTTGCCAAACCCAACATCCAGCCATCCAACAATCCAGCATGTAACAGTCGTCTTTTTGTTTTGTTTATTTTTTATTCTTTTCTTTATTTATTTAAAATTCAAACACGTTTGTCTCTCAACTTATTTCACAACCACTACCATAAAATGGGTGGTAAGAAAAAAAGTAATATGGCAGCAAATTAAAAGATAAATAGATTTCTATAGTGATAATATCATTTATACTTGAAGCGATATTATTTCTCTAATTCCACTGATTTTAAAGGATAAAAAAATTCATTTTAATTAAATTGACAACAAGATTATCCTTAGCACAGATAAATGTATACACATATACACACACACATTTACACTCTAATTACAAATTGTAACTAACATTATAGCAATTTAGCTAAGAAAACCTTGAGCTATTTTTAATGTGTAATAAATACTTATCACAAATTAAGTTTCAATAATTGTTAAAGAATTTCTTAGAATATCTTAGAGTTTGAGATGAAATGTCAGTTTTATTAAGAAAAACTAAACAAGCAAATAAGTAAAAGTATATTATCGTTTTAATTTTTAAATTAAATAAATTGAAGTTAAAAGTTTAAAACAAAAAGAATATTTTATATAAAAAACAAATGGATCTAACTTCGGCAAGTTTTTCAAAATTTTCGCTTGAAAAGATGCAACAGAATTGAATAAGAAAGTCCAATGTCTAAGGCATTGACGAGATATATCTAAGTGGCTTAAAAATGGACCGTTAGAAACGGTATATAAAAAAATGTTACATAGTGTAATACGATAAGATTGTATGAATACATTTACAATGTGTAATGTTGACATGTGTATGTATTACACTAAGTAAACGGTTTGCGTCGTTAGGTATTTTCAATTAACATTTTTGTTTCGGAACAATGTATTAAAAAAATGAAAATTAAATTTAAATTTATTTCATTTCAGACAACATTGAAAATGTATCGTACTTATAAAAGCTCCTACAATTGCTAACGTAGACAATCTGTCGGGAAGTAAACTATTCTTTGATAAAACTATTCGCCTTAAAAATACTAATGGTGCTATGTTTTTCGTTTTTTCCATCAGGTACTTAAATTTGCTACTATCAATGTTTGTTCACCAAATCCGATTTGATCAGGGAACGCATTTACATTGATTGTTGTTTACTAATACTTTAATTATTAATATTAGATCAATATCATAATATCTTCAAATCTTTTACTTTGATTAGAGAGAGTAAATGTTTTCATTTTCTGTGCACATACATATTTATTATTTTTATTGGCTTCTATAGGTCTATAAGTAAATTCAGTATTGATTTTCAAATTTAATACAAAGAACTTTTCATTTTTTTTTATTAAAATTTTCTTCAATACCATTACACTTGCTATGAACAATTAAAATCGAGGCCTAACTGTATATATTTATTTACATTTATTTCGCACATTAATATTCAATAGTGATGGATGGTTTTCTTTTTATTCATGTCATAAATTACTTTTAAATATATAAATGAATTGTTTTTTAAAAACTGCATAAAATTAAGTTGATATAATTTAAAAAATTATTGACTAGTCTTTTTGAGTATAAACTTTTGAATATAATTTTTATTATAACTTATCAATGCATATGTATGTGAAAATTAAATGTCACAAAATGAAAAACATTCACACACTCGTATAAACGTATACACTCACACATAGAAGGACTTATTTTAAGTAAACAGTTTCATATTCATCAAAATTTAAGTAGACATATACGAGTACATATGTGTTTGTGTATAAATACATATATAAAATAAAAGTTGTCTTGCATGGGTTAGTATATGCATATGTGTGTGTGTGTTTGTGTTTAGCTTTTACCATTCAGATACACTTCACATGTATTATAAATCCAAAGTATGTTTATATTATCCTTTTTAATATTTCAATAACTTGTTAAAGTAGCAGAGAGGAGGAAAATGGAAAAAAACCAACATCAACAAACGACTAAAAAGCAATATCTACCGCATTAAATACACATACATACATATATTTAGTAACATCAGAGTAAAAAGCTGAAGTATTAATATAAAAAAAAAGTAAAATAAGAATAATAAAAACAAAAACAACAATTTAAAATCTATACACACGTGCACACATACACATACTAACACTTAAATATGTAACTAAAAATATATATACTACATACATACGTTTATATAAAAACAATATCTTTTTGATGGATAAGTAATAATGCAGCATACTATTCACATAAGTTGTATTAGAGAGTGTTATACTTTATTTATGTTGTTGTTGTTTTTGTATTGTCATTGTTTATAAGAGAAAATAAGGTCTTGAATTTATAATGCCATATACACACATACACACATTGATAAATATAACAAACACTAGCACACTTTTGTTGTACAGTATGTAATAAAACATCACAAAGCTAATTTATTTTTATAAATGTTTTTTTTTTTATTTTTTTTATAAAACATAATTTAAACTTAAATAAATAGCAATGACAGAAAACTATTTTTATGCAAAAATGCTCAGAAATATTAATAATTTTCTAAGACACTTTATATGTATTTGCAACTAAATTATTAAATGCAGTGTAATTAATTAAATATTAAGAAATTATATCAACTTAATTTACTTTATTTAATTTCTGCTATATACGAACACTCACTGTATATTAAATATTAATTTTGTTGCGTGTTTTTGGGAGCAGGAATATATGAAAAAATTCTTTGTTTATGATTATTTTGTGTTGTTTTAAGGATATTTATTTATTATATTTTTGTTTTTCTTTTTTATTTCATCAATATTTTACTGTTTACACATACATGGTATAAATTTGTAGTAGTAGTAGTAGTAGAGTACTCATAATTGCATATTTGAGTTTATTTGTGGAAACGTTTCCAATTAAGTGGATACAAGAAAAAGATACCCTTATTGATAACGATGAAATATTTTTGTTTCTTAATTTAAAATATTCACAATAATTAATTCCAGTTTGCCGCAGATACAAAGTTATGATCACATAACACATTTTTGGTGGGAGAACCCTAATATTTTTGTATGTGTTAGTATTTCTATTTAGCTAATATTCACATATTTATTATTTTTAGAGGGAAGAAAAAATAGACAAAATTTACTTACACAGAATATGAATCTTTTTATTCTGTTTAGATTCCTTTATATATTTAAATAAAACACGGGTGAAGTGCAAAGGTTATATAGTTATTGGGTATGTTTTTTACTTTGTTTAGGCTTTCGGTGCAAAAGCTTCATTAAGAGTTCGAATAATTCCAATTTTGTAAAATGAATATAACATCCTTACTTGAATCCTTCGCATATAGAAACATTTATATAAGAAATAAATTATTTCTTTAAAAATTCTTATAAAAATAAAAAAGTTTGATTAAAAAAAAAAAATGTCGGTGAGGAGATTGAAAAAATCTTAACATACATAGGATTAAAAAACTTGAAAACAATTGATCATGGAATCAATCATCATAGAAATAATATAACTTTTCTTATTCTTACTAATATTTATGAACTTGTAGACCTTTTCCGGTAACCCCTTCATTTGAGATTGGATAGTTTTAAAGTCTTTAATATTTGGTCCTCTTCATTTCACTTTTTACAAAAGTCCAATACTTCTTCGCTTGTCTTAGCACCAGATAATTTATAGAACGGACCTCTCTTGAAACAAAAACTATGTAATTTTCTTTATATTACTCCAGTGTGTTCTTAAGTAGTAACATGTTGCCAAATCGGACGAAAAATATAAATACTGAATGAATTTTTTTAGAAATTTTGAGTGCTTTTCGGTCCTAAATTATCCTCAACATATACTCCAGAATCATTAACATAAACATTTTGATCAGGAATATACAAAAAATCTGTTGGTAGATACGTTTCGTCATGCATTTTACAAAAGAAAGACGATAAGTTTTTCGGATGTTTTAGAAGGCAAACATGTGAAATTCATAAAAACCTTTCAGGTCTGATTAGCATGAAGAACTACATTTGAAAAATGTTTATATAGACCTTCAAGAAGGCCTGCACTAAGGAGGCCCTAACATTTTTACCGCTTACATGTTTGTGTAATAATAATACATTCACATATATAAAATTTTTCGCACATACACTGTGTACATGTACACACTCAAACATACAAACATACAATATTATTATAGAATATGTACATACGCGAACGTGTTAGTTTGTTTATTTATTATTTGTTTGTGTGCGATTATCAAGCCAACAAATACATTTGCGCTTCATCAAAAATAAACATCATCATAAAATATGTAAACGTAATTTTTGTTTTTTAGAATTTTCTTCGTTTTTAGCTACTGTTGTCTCTTGTTATATGATTTTATTTTTTTTTTTTTCTTAGTTATTATTTTTTTTTTTTTTTTTTTTTTTTGTTTGTTTCTTAGTTTTTTTTTTATTATTTTTTTGTCTTTATTTTATTTATTTATTTTTTTGGCAACAAGCAACAGGAAATTTGTTATGTAAAAACTACGTTCTTACAATTTACACACATACAACACGCTCCTATTTATATATACAGTGCATACTCTATATATGTATGTGTTTTTTCAACTTCATCTAATACATATTAAAAACATAAAGTTCCTTTTAACAAAGTGTTAAGAGTTTCTATTAAAAAAAGTATACATGTATTTTTTATATAAAAAAAAAAAAAAAAACATCATTGTTTATGTATGTGCTTACATTTGCTATAGAATATATGATATCTATGTATGTGTACATATACGTTTGTCTTCCAAAGCTAGTATGTTTGTGTAGAAAATATATTTGAGCTAATATGGCTTTTAAATTTACGTTTTTTTATTTTTTGTCTTTCATATAAATTTAATTTAAAAGAAAATTTATTCAGTTTTATATTTTTTTATCATGAAAAAAATGATGGAGATTTACTTTTTTTTTGCTTTCTTTCTTCTTTTGCAAATCTTGTTTAAAATTCATTTTCAAAAAGAAAAACACATTTTTATATGTTTCGTAAATTTTTCGTAGAAAAGATTTTATTGCTGGTAAAATATCACATAAAATCTGTATATGACATTCATAAAGATACAGACGACATCTTATCAAATAAATAAGATTTTAAAGTAAATTATTCGTTTGATTTTTTGTTTTTAAATCAAATTTACACCTCTTTAATAACGGGTTGTGTCAATCATTCACAAATATCACTTAGACTTGTTTGACAGTCATTGGTTTATAGAGCAATTTTATTATTAAATTTGATTGTAAATTTAAAGCTCAAATTCTATAGAAATAGTATAGTAATTATAAGCATTTCGTTGGGTGACATTTAAGAAATTAACTTAAAATTTTTTCTGGTGATTGAAATGAGTATTTCTATAAAATTTAAAATATATTATAATTATTAATGTGCTTAAATTCAAACTTTCAAATTTCATTTAATAAATTATTTATTCTTGTATTTTCTTTAACATTTTTATAATCAATCTAAATAAATATGAGACAAAAATTGAATAAATAAAAAGTTTATGGAAAAAAAAAACATATTAATTGTTTAAATTTGTCATTAATTTAAGTATTTATTTTATGCATTAAAAACACATATGCATTTTTCTATAGTATATGTTTTTCTAGTGTATTTGTTTAACAATATCATATATTCCTTGCAAAATGTCAACTAAATGTTTAACTGTCTTACACCGTAGAGTTTGTTACACACACTTCCGTTTCCTAGTAATACTTTTCTTTTCTTTTTGTTCATTTGATTTACATTTTTCTTTTCAATTGTGCTGAGCTATTGCCATTTTTTCGTTTAGTTTTAGTATTTTTGTTTTTTCTTTACTTGTATTGTTGTATGAATTTGCTATACGGCAAGCTTAACAAGCTTAACATAAACAAAAGAAATGTCAAACAAAGGAACTATGAAAATCAGCATGATGAAAATAGAGGCAACTTACAACAATATACGATTTATTTCATACGCATATACGTTAACATTATTTTAAGAATAAGCGGTTAAGAAGATGTAAACTAAAAAAACTAGTTTAATTTTCACAATACTTTTATCAAGCGGAAATACACATACTCTGACATGCACACACTATTATAAGCACACACATGCTGTTATTATTTCTTATAACGGAAAAATACTATTAAAGTATGTATAAATACGCAAAATAGTTGTAGATGTAACTGTTTACTTATTAAACATAATAAATATGTATGTGTGCCCATACTTATACATACATATTTATTATAAATATACTTATTAAACGCAGATATCGTTTACTCAAACTCAAAATGACTTATAAATTAAAAAGAATAATTCCTTCTCTAATATCGAGTTCAAACTAAAACAAGGGGAAACAAGATATAGTCAGCCAAGAATGCATATATGATACCCTATATCAATGTGTAAGAGTATAAAAATTCGGAAATATTAGACCTGTGGTCAATTGTAGACCAACACTTTTACCAAAAGAAGAATAAAATACACAAATATAAAATGCGTTTATAGTAATATATTGATAATTTTATTCACTATAAGGGGATTCTCGGAAGTGGGTTTATAAGTGAGATATAGTAAATTATGGACCGATTCTTATTTAATTTAATAATTTTCTTTCTATTTATATAAAATTACTTACATAAAAATATAATATGAACTTTCGTATAAGATTTTGAATGTGATTTTCGGTATAAAAAATCTTATTTTCCAGGTGCTATAGTCAATTGAGGACCAACATTAATACAAATTTGGTGCGAAAACTGACACTTGTACAGAACTTCTTTGCACTGGTTTTTCTTAAAATGTTGCTATTTTTATACTTTTCACCCC